>JAGKTI010019375.1:0-17025 GCA_018397915.1 Birgus latro | reverse complement strand
CCATCTACTCCATATATACTTAAAACTTTCCACAATCCTTGTCTATCTACCCTGTCATATGCTTTCTCCAGATCCATGAAGGCTGCATACAACTTCTTTCCCTTCTCTAGAAACGTTTCCACTAAAGATCTAAGAATGAATATCTGATCTACACAACCTCTTCCCTTCCTAAAACCTCCCTGTTCTTCTCCAACTAATTCCTCTGTTATTTCCCTAACTCTATCAATAAGTATCCTACCACATACTTTTCCTATTACATTATGAAGGCAAATGCCCCTATGATTACCACACACTCCTTTTTCCCCCTTTTCCTTTGTACAGGGGAATAATTATACCTGACTTCTAATCCTCCGGGACTCTACCTTCCTCCAAGGCCAATCTCCACACCTTCCACATCCATTCTATTACTAAATCTCCCCCATACTTCAACATTTCACCACACACTCCATCAATTCCTGGGGCTTTCCCCATTTTAACTTTCTTCATTGCTTCCACAACTTCAATCCTTCTGATTTCTTCCTCTCTTCCCACATCTCTGCTTCTCCCAGCCATTCCCCAGCCACTTATACTCGCAATACTTTCATTTTCTAAGTTCAACAATTCATTAAAGTGTTCTCTCCATCTGTTTACTTTTTCTCCCTTCTCTACTAGTAATCTACCATTTTTATCTTTCACACACTAACTAACTTCTTTGACACCTTGTCTAACTCTCTTTACATCTTTCCAGAACATTTTCTTACATTCCCTCCACTTCGCACTCAAACTCCTTCCAAATTCCTCATCCACTCTCTTCTTACTCTCTCTTACTAATCTTCTCACCTCTCTCCTCTCTACATACAACTCTCTCTTCAGTCTCTCAACTTCTTTGACGCCCCTGTTCCTTGTCCACTCACTATATGCTTTCTTCTCTTGTGCCACAGCCTCTCTCACCTCTTCAGTCCACCATGCTGCTCCCTGAACCCCCTTTCGTCTTCTCTTCACCCCACACACCACCTCACGTGCTGCACAGATTTCTTCTGTGAATACCTTGCACACACCTTCCACATCGCCCATCTGCTCCAATCTACATTTACCCAATTGCTCCTCCACTTCCCTTTTATATTCTACCTTTTTTCCATCCTCTTGTAACTTTCTACCCTCCTTGTAAGAACTACTTCCTCCTGTCCTTCCTTTCTTCACTTTCTCCATTTTGTTTGGACTTTAATTTTAACTTTCACCAACTGGTGGTCCGAAAGTCCACTCCCCGAACCTCTATATAGTCTTGCATCCATTACACACCTCATCCTTTCATCCACACACACATAATCAATCATTGCCTTCCGTTCATTCAGTTCACCATCCACCCTTCTCAACACTCGCCACGTATACCTATGGATCATTTTGTGCCTGAAGAAGGTATAAGCTATAATCAACCCCCTCCCAGCACCAATGTCCACTAAAGTACTGCCACTCTCATACATCTCTGCAGGTACACCCACCTTTAAATAAAAAGTAAGCAGTATAATTTGCATGGACTCAACTACTGGATTAACCCATCACATCCTGTATGAACTGAATTTTTTTTATCCCAAGTTATCAGCAAATCACTATGGTAGTCACAAAACCTGTTCACAGTTACTGCACTGAAGTTAGCTATAAGTAAAAACTCCACCCAAGTTATAATGACCACCCAGTACCTCCCCTGCCCCTATCTCTTTGTCTGAAGCCCTCTCACCCCTTACCACGTGTACCTGTCCAATCCAACCCTAATCCCATAATTACTAAGACACAAAGTTCTTTCCCTCTCCTTATCGCCTTTCTACTCCATACCTACTTATGTGCTCTCTCTCTCTCTCTCTCTCATGTACCTATTCATTCCGACCCTAATCCCATAATTACTAACAACACAAAGCTCTTTCCCTCTATCCCATCGCCTCTCCATACCTACTCATACTTCTGTGCTCTCTCTCTCTCTCTCGTACCTGTCCAATCCAACCATAATCCCATAATTAATTACAACACAAAGTTATTTCCTTCAACTCCATTGCCTTTCTACTCCATACCTCTGTGCTATCCTCCCTCTCTCTCTCTCTCTCTCTCTCTCTCTCTCTCTCTCTCTCTCTCTCTCAAGTATCTGTCCTACCCAACCCTAATCCCACAACACAAAGTTCTTTCCCTCTACCCCATCACCATTCTACTCCAAATCTGTTTCTGTACTATCCTCTCTCTCTCTCTCTCTCAGAAGCCCATTATTATATCCACTCCTCCACTTATCCCCTATCCTTCCCCAAACTGCAATTATCACCTCACCTTGTCAGTGCCTTCACCTGACTCCATCCTTCCTTCCTATGACTGAGCCACCACACACACACACACACACACACACACACATACAGTCACCCAGTCTGGCAAGAATGCACACATCTGGCAACATTATAAAGACCCATGACGGCAACTGACAAAAGCACGACACACATGAAAACAAGTGCACCCACATACAAAGTGGATATTAAACGTACCGCGCGCCTGACCTCGTCGGGGAAGGTCGTGTACTCAGGCGCTCCCGAGCCGCCAGGGTCAGCCTGTTGACCCCTTCCCCAGCCCCTCTCACTTAGACTAAGACAATACGCGGTCTAACTGTAGCACAAGCGAGTGGTCTGGTGATTACTAAAACAATGTGCATTCCTACACTGCGATACTGACCCAGTGAACTTCGAAGCTACAAGCGAGGGTCCGGTTACCCGCCCAGTGATGTGATTGAGCGGCTGAAAAACCTGAAATTGTTTCACAGCCGGGGTTCACGGGGCGGAAGGAGCTTGGTGCGCTCTATACCAGTGCACACTGCCACCAGGAGGAAGCAGAAAGTGAAAAAGGCGAGGGATTATAATTCTATCGAAGTGCCGCGTGTTTGGTACAGCCTCCCATCCTTCCTCCTCTCGAACGTAACATCCTTGGCAAACAAAGTGGATGAGCTGACAGTGACAGTGCGTGAGTCGAATGCGGATATTGTGGCCATCACGGAGGTGTGGCAAATAGTGCCTGAGGTGTGCAGTATTGAGAACTACCAGCTGTTCCACCACCTTAGGACGGGACGTAGAGGGGGAGGTGTTGCGCTGTTCTGCCGCAGTGCCCTCTGTCCTTCACTACTCAGTGTTGATGTGCCTGACGGCGTGGAAGCACTGTGGGTGAGAGTGACACCCCCCTCCCACCCCCGCAACACAGCTTCCATCATCGTCTGTGTTGTGTATCACCCTCCACGCGCGGCCACGGCACAGCTGCTCGCTGACCACCTTATCAACACTGCTGATGCTCTCAGGGTGAGATACCAGGCGGCAAGGCTTGTTATCTGTGGGGATTTTAACCGCCTGGATATCAGCGACATTCAACACCAGCTGAACCTCACCCAAGTCGTGGACTTCCCTACCCATGACCAGACAACCCTCGACCTTATCTTGTCTGACCTGGGTCACCAGTACCACCCACCCCAGCCCCTCCCCCCCATAGGGCGCAGCAACCACCTCACCGTCCTCTGGAGGCCTGCACCTACCACCCGAGTGCCGGTATCAGCTGTCACCCGATCCTACCGGCCCATGCCTGACTCAGCCTTGAGAGAGTTTGGGCAATGGATCACCCACCATCCCTGGACCGAGGTGATAGAAGAAGAGGACGTGAACATCAAGTGGGAGAATTATGTCAACACCAGCATGCAGGCATACCACCACTATTTCCCCGTCAGGAGCGTTGCAGTGCACCCCAACGACGCCCCCTGGATGTCACCCCGCATCAAACGCCTCCTCCACCAAAGGGACAGGCTATACCACACAGATCCTGTCCTTTACAGAGGTGTCAGGAACAGAGTCATCAGGGAGATAAAGTCAGCTAAGAAACGGTACTACCCAGATAAAGTTCACCATCTCAAACAGGCCAACAGCAGTCAGTGGTTCTACAAGGTCAAGTCGCTGTGCGGTCTACAAAAACTTTCCACCTCTCTCCCCTGTACTTCACACCTACCCTCTGAGATAGCGGCAGAGGAAATTAACGGTCATTTTGCCGCTATCTGTCAGACTCTACCCCCTCTCACCACCACATCTCTACCTGCCTACCTGCCTTCCCCCTCCACTCCCCACTCTGTCCATGAAGCTGATATTGTCACGAGGATCAGAAAATTCAAATCTAACAGAGCCACTACCCCAACTGACCTCCCCATCAAAATTTATAAAGAATTTGCTTTAGAGCTCGCCACTCCCCTTTGTTCTATTATCAAAGCTTCCCTCTCACAAAGTTCAGTTCCTGGGGACTGGAAGATTTCATATGTCACCCCAATCCCCAAGACAACAAACCCTCAGTCATTCAATGACCTCAGGCCAGTCGCTATCACCCCCATCCCCAGCCTTATTTGTGAAGATTTTGTGTTTGACTGGTCTTACTCCAAAATTATTAAACACATTGATGCAAGACAATTTGGAAATATTAAAGCCACTTCCACCTCCCACTACCTAGTCAATTGTCTTGAATTCATACACAGCCACCTGGACAAACGCGACACCTCTCTTGCCCTCGCTTTTGTGGATTTCCGAAAGGCATTTGACCTTGTAGATCACTCTGTTGTCATTAACAAGGCCATAAATCTGGGACTCTACCCTGACCTGATAGCGTGGCTGGCTGATTTCCTCACTGACCGCCAGCAGGCCGTCCGTTATCAGGGCTATGTCTCCTCGCTTCGCCAGCTGACCTGCGGGGTGCCCCAGGGGACCAAGATGGGGCCACTGTGTTTCCTGATGATGATAAATGACGCCCTCACTGACACCCCACATCGCTGGAAATACGTGGATGACTGCACTGTCGGCATCACCGTTAACAACAGGGCGCCAGACTACACGTCGCTTCAGCGCACGCTGGACAGACTGCAGACGTGGACACAGGACAACAGTATAACCATTAACCACACCAAGACCGTGGTGATGCACGTCTGCACGTCAAAAACAGCTGTACCACCACCCCAGCTCACCATCGGCCCCCACCCACTCCAGGTAGTCAACACCTTCAAGCTGCTTGGCGTGGTCCTGGACGACCATCTATCCTGGGGGCAGCACGTGGCCAGTGTGGTGAAAGCAGCATCTTACCGCCTCTACATGCTGCGCAGGCTCAGGTCTCTGGGAACACCGGCGAGCGAGCTCAGGGGAGTGTACACCTCCTTTATCCTCCCTAAACTCGTCTACGCCTCTCCAGCTTGGTCATCCTCCCTGAACACCACTCAGCTACACCAGCTGGAGAGAGTCCAGAAAAGGGCATGCAGAGTCATCCTTGGCCCTGCATATGTCAACTACAACACTGCCCTAACTAGCCTGAGCCTGCCCACGCTGGCCGAGAGATACCAGCAAGCACTCACCATATTCGGTGGAGGCTTACTGAGCAGTCAGCGGCACCGGCACTTCCTCCCACCTGACGCGCCGCCCCCCACTAGAACAACGAGGCACACGAACAAACTCGTGCCCTTGAAAGCCCCACGCACGGATAAGTACAGACGAAGTGCCATCCCCACCATCATCCGAGGCATAAACAATGTACAGTAGACCGTAGTTACATGTTAAGTCTTAGATTTAGGTAGTTTTAGCTCCTAGAATAAGGTATATAATCCACCCCCCTGTACAAATTTTCAGTCCCAGGACTGCATTATTAATAAACCGTTTATTATTATTATTATTATTATTATTTAATTAAGAGATATTAGTGTTGTTATAAAATACTGGGGGAAATTCAATGTTAAATTCGGCAGCAATGCCTGCTGAAATAATGAACAAATGTTTCCAACTGGTTTTCACTAAAGAAAGGGATTTTGTAAAGGGGGAGGGAGTGACTAGAAATGTAGTGATAAAAGATATAAAAGTGGAAGTGCAGGAAGTGTATAACTTACTGGAAACTCAAGATGTAAGGAAAGCCCCAGGACTGGACAGAATCTCTAATTGGGTACTGAAGGAATGCAGAGGACAACTGGCTGATAAGATTCATGGATTAATTGTGCGTTCTCTGGAAGAGAGGAAAGTGCCTCAGGAATGGAAGAGAGCCAATGTGGTACCAATTTATAAGGGAGGATGCAAAGAAGAATCCCTGAATTATAGACCAGTGTCCCTGACCAGCATGGTTGCAAAATTGAGCGAGACAATCCTGAGAGACAGATGGAGAAAATATCTGGAGGAGATGAACATTTTGGCTGACAGTCAGTTTGGATTCAGAAGTGGAAGGTCATGTGTTTCCAACTTGCTGAGCCTTTACTCAAGAGTGACTGACGTGCTACAGGAAAGTGACAGTTGGATTGTGTGTATTTAGATTTGAAGAAAGCCTGTGACAAGGTACTCTACAAGCTACTAATATTGTATGGAAATTGGAGCACATAGGAGGACTGAAGGGAAACCTCTTGGAGTGGATGAGAGACTTCTTGAGAGACAGACAAATGAGTAGACAGAAATAAATGACAGGATGTCTGGATGGAGGGAAGTAACGAGTGGCATCCCAAAGGGCTTGGTGTTAGTGTCAGTTATGTTCCTGATTTACATAAACGATATGGTAGATGGAATGAACAGTAATGAAAGTCTGTTTGCTGATGAAAGATCTTGAGGAGAGAAGTTGAGGAAGACTCTAAAATGCTGCAGGAGGACCTGGATAGGATATGTGATTGGGGCCGGATGTGGGAAATGAATTTCAAAGCAAAAAAAATGCAAAACATTGGAAATGGGAAAAAGTACCAAGAGGCCATCACTGAATTAACAGATAGGTAATAAAACAATCACAAAAGCGAGAGAAGAGAAAGATTTGGAAGTGCTGGTCCACGATAGTTTGTCACCTGAAGAACACATTAACCCGTTCAGTCCTGACCGATTTTTTACCTAACACACCCTCACAACCCGACCAATTTTCAACTTTTTTTTTTTTTCTGCTCAAACCTCCGCTTTTGGTGAGAAACATCGAAAATTCATAGAGAAATCGTCCTCCTGAGCTTATAAAAGGTATCAGTCAGCCTTCCGTTTTCCTTCCATCTCAGGGTAACTGGGTAAAGAAAACGAACTATGGAAGGGTTAATTAATTCAAGCCAATTTAAATTACGTATGTATTTATTTATTTGGTACGAATTTATGCATAGTATAAGTCTATATTGGTTTTCACACAATCACATAGGCAATAAAAGCATTGTTCACTCACCCAAAACCCAAGAATATGGCACCTTCCTTTACGACATTACCACCTCATCACCTCTGTTTGTTTCTCCCTCTAGTTTCTTTGTCCTCCACCTCAGCAATCACTTTCACCGTGAATTTCGTAACTGGAGAGACTGTGGGGCAACATATCTTTACTGGCCAGATTACTGCTAACAGGTGAATTGCCGAGTGTGTGTGTGTGTGTGTGTGTGTATGTATTTACCTATTTGTATTTATCTATCTGTAGTATACAGGAATTGAGCTAAGCCCGTGTTGTCCTGTCTCCATATCTACATTCATCTTATCGTTTTGTTTCGTTTTTGAAGGCTCCAACATGCTTCAATGCGTTGGCCTTGGTCACCTAATGGCGGCACTCCACGCTGCTCGATCCCTGGCAGCCTCTCTGCTCAGTCCCTTAACCCTTAAGTCAAACTTAATGACCTTGTCCCATGTCTTTCTCGGTCTAGCCCTCCCAACCCCTCCCCCAATATTAACACTTATCACCCTCTGTACCCAATTATCATCCCCCAGCCTCTCCACATGTCCAAACCACCTCAGCCTACCTCTCCTCATCACAACACCAATACACTCCAGTCCCATCCTACCTCTCAACTCTTCCATCATAAACCCAGCCCCCCCAGGCCTTGCACGCAGGGACGCACTGCACATCCACCTAATCATTGTCATTTCTGTACGTTTAAACCTGCGAATATCCTCTTCTTTTACTGCCCAGGTCTCACTA
Organism: Birgus latro; assembly: GCA_018397915.1. Taxonomy (NCBI): domain Eukaryota; kingdom Metazoa; phylum Arthropoda; class Malacostraca; order Decapoda; family Coenobitidae; genus Birgus; species Birgus latro. The sequence continues at coordinate 9,111 of JAGKTI010019375.1, read as the reverse complement.
CCATACAGCATCACACTCCTAACACATGCTGCATACAAAGACCCCTTAGCACGTAAGGAGAGTCCTCTCAATGTCAGGAGAGGCAACAGCTCCCTGAACTTCTTCCAACCACTTCTCACCCTAGCAACCGAGCTAACTCCAGCCCCACCTCCGGCACATAACATGTCTCCCAAATAACGAAACTCCTCCACACACTCAAGAGACTCACCTGCAAGTTCAACCCTCTCACGCCTAACAATCTCCACCTGCTCTCCCCGACACGCCGCACACATGAAATCAGCATCATCTCGCAGTCTACCTCTAATACCACTACATCTCTTGTGCACCCANTCTCACCCTCTGTACCCAATTATCATCCCCCATCCTCTCCACATGTCCAAACCACCTCAGCCTACCTCTCCTCATCACAACACCAATACACTCCAGTCCCATCCTACCTCTCAACTCTTCCATCGTAAACCCAGCCCCCCCAGGCCTTGCACGCAGGGACGCACTGCACATCCACCTAATCACTGTCATTTCTGTACGTTTAAACCTGCGAATATCCTCTTCTTTTACTGCCCAGGTCTCACTACCATACAGCATCACACTCCTAACACATGCTGCATACAAAGACCCCTTAGCACGTAAGGAGAGTCCTCTCAATGTCAGGAGAGGCAACAGCTCCCTGAACTTCTTCCAACCACTTCTCACCCTAGCAACCAAGCTAACTCCAGCCCCACCTCCGGCACATAACATGTCTCCCAAATAACAAAACTCCTCCACACACTCAAGAGACTCACCTACAAGTTCAACCCTCTCACGCCTAACAATCTCCACCTGCTCTCCCTGACACGCCGCACACATGAAATCAGCATTATCTCGCAGTCTACCTCTAATACCACTACATCTCTTGTGCACCCATTTATCACAAATACTACAAAAGATGGAATTACTTCCAACACTCTTGTGGCAAACTGCACATGGCCACTCTCCCTCACTCCTGACTGTACCGCCACCAACCCTAGATATCATCACTTTTGTTTTATCTGCATTTACCCTTAAGCCCTTGTACCCCATACCATCTCTCCACTTCTTAAATCTTTCCTCCACCTCCCCTTCATTCTCTGCAATCAACACCAAATCATCAGCATACAACATCTCCCATGGGAGTCCATCTCTGAAGTCACATGAGAGGGCTTCAAGCACCATGATAAACAACAAGGGACTCAAAACTGACCCCTGATGCACAACAACATTCACAGAAAACTCATCACTCAAAACTCCATTCACTCTTACCTGGCCCTATCCTCCTTACTTCCTCAATTTCTTTTTCCCACTTGTTTCCTTCGGGATCGATCTTGTCCTGTATTTGCCTCACCTGATTTGAGTCTCTCTCAAGTCTCACAGACCTAACTTTTTCTTCCTCCTCTCTGTTTCCAAATATTATCACACATCTGTTCCTTTCTACTGTTTCTCTCACTATTTTCTCTTTTTTCTTCAATATTTTCACTACGTTTTCTTCCATTTTTTTCTTGTTCATTTCCCTTTCTTCCCGAATAATTTCCCTTAAACTGACCACTTCTTTCTGTTCTTTTTCCACATGTGCCCGCTTTGCCTTTTGCTCTTCTAACACACTACTTACCTTCTCTGTTTTGTTACTGCTCTCTTCTAGTTTTCTCCTTAATTCTATATTTTCTCATTTCAAATTCTCGATCTCCTGGTTCGCTGTCTCATTGGCCTGTATCAAACTCTGTATAGTATTTTCAGTATTTTCAGGCATGTTTCTTGATACTAGATCTTCCACTTTCTTTTCTAGTTCACTAGTTCTCATAATCAACAATTTAACCAGATCCATCACATTTGTTTCACTGTCAAATCCTGGAAATTCCAGTTCCCCAATGTTTACATTGACGGCCATGTTTAAGGTCGGTTGCAGTACTAAACTGAACAGCTGTTCCCAAAATTCCTATAAAACATTCATGTATAATTACTGAAAATAGTTCTTTACATTTTTGGTAGACTATAATAACTTGCAATACTTCAAATTTTGAACAAGACTGGAGACAGGACAATTCCTGAAAACTACTTAGGGTTTGTTGAGAGGTGGTTTGAGACACGTCTTCTCCCTGCGTGGGTGTGGGGGGGGGCAGTATCCCCGCTTGACAGCATGTAGAGGAAGGTCTCCCAAATATGCCTACCAAAAATCACCTGCAAATCTTGAAAAATGTGCAAACAACGGGCCTTGCAACTGACTAACATATGATGCACGTTGGTAGATCCGTCTGCGGAAAAAAGTAGTGACGTACATCGTACGTCACTGGGACTCAGCAGGTTAATAAGAAAATTAGAAGGACATATAATCTCTTGACTAATATAAGAGTAGCATTTTATTACATGGATGAGGTGATGATAAAAAAATTCATAGTGGCCATGATCTGCCCCAGGTTGGAATATGAGGGAGTGGTTTGGTCCCCACACAAAAAGAAAGAGATAAACTGGATCGACAGAATACAAAGAACAGCAACCAAGATGGTCCTCAGCCTGGCAGGCCTGTCGTACAGAGAGAGGTTGGAAAAGATGGATCTGCCTTCCTTAGAAGAAAGGAGAGAGAGGGGTGACATGATTGCAGTGTTCAAGGCTATGATGGGAGCAGATATAACTGACAGAAAAGAACTGTTTGTATGGGATGAGAGAGTAACAAGAGGACACTAAATGAAACTGAAAAACCCAAGTTGCTTGAAAGACATCAAGAAATATAGTTTTCCATGAAAATGCACAGACCTATGGAACAGCCAGGACAAACATATCCAGTCTAAAAACTTAAACAAGTTCAAAGCAAACTTTGGCTTACTGAGAAACAGAGACGGGACCCCATGAGCGTAGCTCATTTCCTGTATATCAAAAGTGGGTAGTAGTAGTAATAGTAGCTGTTCCCTAGGCAGTCTGGCCGAACAGCCCCGAGCCCCTTAGGAAGGCCACCGCCGAGACCGGGCTTTCCCACACAGCTGTCAAGGAGTGTTTGTTGTGTTGCTGGCACAGGTGACTGTGTGCAATGCAGCCTTCCATAATGTGCTTAATAGTATGGGGTGCTGTGTTGCATCCTGGACAGTCATCAGCGACAGAGTCATCCAGACTCTTCTGATAACTGAAGAGGGCTGGATGATCCCCACATCTCAGCCTGGCCAGGTGGACCCTGTCCTCACGAGCGAGACAGGATTCAGAAGGGTGGATATCAGGAGGCCGTGCATGCAGCTGTGTTTTGTGTTTGAGTGACTGAATGGAGTGGCGAGTGAGTTGAGTATGGATATGCTTCTGGAAGCTGGTCTGAGGCAGGTGACAGGGGAGAGATGAGAGTATTTGTGTGTGATATTGTGTGCTGGGTGTGTTCCTTGGTGTGTGTAGATGTGCTGCCATATAGTGTAGTGGATGGTGTGGGTTTCTGGAGGCTGAGGCAAGAATTTGGGTGCCTCTCATGTCTAGACAATCCTTGACTTTGAGGACTTTGGTTTCTTGGTGCAGGTGGTCTGTGAGTGTAGTAGCTGTGCAGCCTGTGATTATTTTTAGGGCCTTGTTAGCTGTGCAGCCTGTGATTATTTTTAGGGCCTTGTTCTGTATGGTCTGCAGGGTGTTGTAGTGTGTTTTAGTGAGGTTAGAAGCCCAAGCAGGGCTTGCGTAATTCATTGCTGAATGCATGTATTGTTTGTATACTGTGGTAGTGGTTTCGTTGTTGTGTCCAAATGTTGTATGGGCAAGTGACCTCAAGGCGCTGAGTCGTGGTGTTAATTTATCTTTAATGTTTGTGATGTGTTGTTTGAATGACACTGATGTATTGTATGTTAAACCAAGGATTTTGGGTATAAGTGTGTGTTGTAAGGGGTGAGGTGTGGAATGTGACTGTGTTCTGCTGCCCACTTTATGAGAAGGGTCACTGTAGATTTGGCTGGGGCTATTTTGAGCTAGTTTGTGGCGAACCAATCGTGTAGTGTGTTGAGGTAAGGCTCGGGAACATATGCGGCTGCGTTTGCATTTTGGTGTGTACGTTATGTCGTCCACGTAGGGGGCTATGTGTATTTGTGCTGTATGGGGTATGGGTATGTCATGCATGTATAGGTTAAAGATAGTAGGGGACAAAACAGATCCTTGGGGGATGCCATTTGTGAAGTTACTGATGTTCGAAGATTGACCGGCAAATGTTACATGTGCATATCTGCCTGCTAAATAGTTTGCCAGCCACCTTTTTGTGTTATGTGCATGTTTGTGTTGATATTTTGTTTGTGAGGTTGTGGGGGGGATGGCAGCAAATGCTTTGCTGATGTCTAGTGTGACTAGGAGTGTTCTATGTGGTGGCCAAGCTGAATTAATTCAAAAAAAAAAAAAAAAATCTGTTTACGGACTGTAAGAGGAGTGTTTGTAAAGTGTAGTGGCCTAAAACCATGTTGTGATGAGGCTAGAGGGATGTGAGGTATAACTAGTCATAATAACAGTCGTTCAGTGACTTTAGATGGGGTGCAGAGGAGTGTGATGGGATGGTGTGAGGAAGGTAACGTGGGGTCTTTGTTGGGTTTGGGGATAGTAATGATGGTTCCATGCTTCCAGATGTTGGGTATTACAGTAGGCGCGGAAAGTACTGATTTTTTTTTGCCGACGTCATTCTTTTTCGCGTTAAGTGAAGTAGGGTCAATACTACCCTCCCCTGTGATGCGAAATGAGCTGACGCTTTTTCAACGGGAGCTGGCAACCCTGCTTGATAGGTTTGGCACCACAGGAGCAGGCTCAGTAATGTTTGGGCAGCCACAGGAGGAGGATTGTCTCTGTGTGTGATGCACCACGAGGGCATGTTTTGACTCAAATAACACAGTTATTTGGTTACCTACCACATTCTCATCATGCCTAAAGTAACCACAAGCAAGGACAAACGTGTGGAAGTGATTACTTTATACAAAGCTGGCCACAAACTCCCATTTATTGCAAATCAGATGGTGTTAGACTGAGGACAGTGCAGAGACTGGTGAAGCGGTTCAAGGACAGTGGGGAGGCCATTCCTCCCACTCCACTTCCCAAGCCTGGGAGACCTCGTAAGACAACCTTCAGGACCCGTCAGCTGATCTCAAGGCAAGTTAGCAAGGATCCAAGGCTAACAGCACGGGATTTAAAAGAAAAGAACCCACAGTTGCTGGCAGATGTGTCTGTCAGAAGTGTGCAGCAGCTGTTGCATGACGATCTGGGCTACAGGAGTTTTTGTGCTCGTAAAAAACCACTGCTAACTGCACTTCAGAAGAAAAAGAGAGTAAATTTTTGTAAGAAATATCTTGCCTGGAGTGAGGAGCAATGGAAAACTGTGCTTTGGAGTGATGAGTCAACATTTACTGTCACTGGTACCCCTTCATCACGAGTGTACCGCAAACCAGGCAGTGACCCCCTGGATCCTAAGTACACTTCCAAGTTTGTTAAATACCCAGCCTCACTCATGGCTTGGGGCTGCTTTACATATTATGGTGTTGGTAGGTTGGTAATTCTACCTGCAAATGAAAAAGTGAACCAGAACAATTATTTGGAGCTCTTATGTGATGTTTTAAGTGACTCTTTTGATAAAACCAAGGCAAGAGTATTTATGCAAGATTCTGCCCCTGCACATGTTGCAAAGTCAGTGAAACAGTGGCTAACAGACTGTGAGGTTCCCTTTATTCGAGATTGGCCTGGAAACAGCCCAGATATCAATCCCATTGAGAATTTACGGGCGCACATGAAGCGGCAGCTGCGTAGTATGGACACGTCATCTTTGCCTAAACTTGAGGCTGCAGCTATGGAGCAGTTTTAGTCCGTCTGTTCTGCATAACTACGCCATCAGTCTCCCCAGACGCCTTAAGAAGATAATAAAGGTGAAGGGGAATGCCAGTAAATACTAAATTCAATGGTGAGTGTTAATTTATTTGTTTCTTCTTGCTAACCACACGAATGTTTTCTTTTTTTAAGATGGCGTCAACACTTTCCATGCCTACTGTATGTTGTGTGAGTAGCTGTAGTTTGATATGTTGGTGAGTGCTTGTATGCCTTGTGGTCCTTGATGTTTAAGGTGTATGTTGATTATACTGTCTGGTCCACAGGCAGATGAGTGCTTATGGGTGCTAATGATGTGCTTCGTCTGGTTGTATGTGAAAGATGCGAAGTCTGGGTCTGTGGGGAACTGTCCCTTGCGTCGGACGACACATCAGTCGTCGCGATGAGGGTTTAGATGGCTGAAACGTGATTGATGAGAGTGTGTGCTTGTTTGTAGTAGTAGTAGTAGAAGTTGTTCCCTAGGCAGTCTGGCTGAACAGCCCCGAGTCCCTAAGGAAGGCCGTGGCAGAGACCGGGCTTTCCCACAGAGCTCTCAAGGAGTGTATGTAGTGTTGTTGGCGTAAGTGATTATGTGCAATGCAGTCTTCCATGATGTGCTTAACAGTGTGGGGTGCTGAGTTTCATCCTGGACAGGCCTCAGCGACAGACTCATACAGCCTCATCTGATAACTCAAGAGGGCTGGATGATGCCCACAGCTCAGCCTGCCCAGGTGTACCCTGTCCTCACAGGGGAGACAGGATTCAGAAGGATGGATATCAGGAGGCTATGCATGCAGCTGTGTGTTGTCTTTGAGTGACTGAACGGAATGGCGAGTGATTTGAGTATGAATATGCTTCTGGAAGCTGGTCTGAGGCAGGTGACAGGGAAGAGATGATAGTATTTGTGTATGATATCGTGTGCTGGGTGTTGTTTTGATGTTCCTTGGTGTGTGTGGATGTGCTGCCATGTAGTGTAATGGATGTTGTGGGTTTGTGGAGGCTGCAGTGAGAGTTTGGGTGCCTCTCATGTCTAGATAATCCTTGACTTTGAGGACTTTGGTTTCTTGGTGTAGGTGGTCTGCAGGTGTAGTAGCTGTGCAGCCTGTGATTATTTTTAGGGCCCTGTTTTGTATAGTCTGAAGAGTGTTGTAGTGTGTTTTAGTGAGGTTAGGAGCCCAAGCAGGGCTTCCATAATTCATCACTGAACGTATATTTTGTTTGTATAATGTGGTGGTAGTTTGGGCAAATGACTTCAAGGCATTGAGTCTAGGTGTTAATTTATTTTTTATGTTTGTGATGTGTTGTTTAAATGACATTGATGTATTGTATGTTACACCAAGGATTTTGTGTGTGTGTGTGTGTGTGTGTGGTAGGGGAGTGTTGTCTATGATGAGGTGTGGAATGTGACTGTGTTCTGCTGTCCAGTTTGTGAGAAGGGTCACTGTAGATTTGGCTGGGGCTATTTTGAGTCTGTTTGTTGTGAACCATTCATGTAGTGTGTTGAGGTAAGGTTGGAGGATTTGTGTGGCTGTGTTTGCATTTTGGTGTGTGCATGTAAGTGTTATGTCATCTGCATAGGAAGCTATGTGTATTTGTTGTGTGTGAGGTGTGGGTATGTCATGCATATATGGGTTGAAGAGTGTAGGAGACAAGACAGATCCTTGGGGGACACCATTTGTGAAGTTTCTGATGTTCGAGGACTGATCAGCAAAAGTTACATGTGCATATCTCCCTGCCAAGTAGTTTGCTAGCCATCTTTTTGTTATTGTGCATGTTTGTGTTGAATATTTTGTTTCTGAGGTTGTGGCGGGGAATGGAATCAAAAGCTTTACTAATGTCTAGTGTGACAAGGAGTGTTCTATGTGGTGGCCTAGCTGAATTCATGCCATCAAAAACTCTCTGTGTGAGGTCTGTAACAAGAGTGTTTGTGGAGTGTAGTGGCCTAAAACCATGTTGTGATGGGGCTAGGGGGGTGTGAGGTGTAACTAGTTGTAGTACCAGCCTTTCAGTGACTTTGGAGGGGGTGTAGAAGAGTGTGATTGGGTGGTGTGAGGAAGGTAAAGTGGGGTCTTTGTTGGGTTTGGGGATAGTGATGATAATGCCATGCTTCCAGATGTTGGGTATTATGTTGTGTGAGTAGCTGTAGTTTGATATGTTGGTGAGTGCTTGTATGCCTTGTGGTCCAATGTGTTTAAGGTTTATGTTGCTTATGTTGTCTGGTCCACAGGCAGATGAGTGCTTGAGGTTGCTGATGATGTGCATCGTCTGGTTGTAAGTGAAAGGTGCGAAGTCTGGGTCTGTGGGGTTCTGTCTCTTACATCTTTGGTGAGGAGACTGTAGCACCAGTCGAGCAGGGCAGTACTCCCAAGGAGGATGGAAAGCTGATGACAGGGAGAGCTGGAGCTCCCGTTTCATCAGCCCTCAGGACATGTTCCTGACCATCCTCCTTTGCTGAACATTTTCAGTGTCTCAGTTACACAGAGAGTAGACCAGCATGCTCTCCAATATAAGTTTCTCTAACTGTCAACACCAAACTACATACACGCTACACACTACACTTCCTTTTCAAAATTATCGGAAAATGGCGCATAAAAATCATGCCTCAGAGTCCCCGGGGGGGGGGGACCAAATTGGCCCCCACCCATCCACACCTCTCCCGGTCACGACGCAAAGAGGTAGCAGGGACCACTGTCTGACTCACTCCTTCTTCATTTCTGTAACATTCGCGGCCTTTCCTCTAACTTTCACGCTGTCGAGCACCACCTCTTCTCCTCTAAACCTCACCTTCTCTTTCTCACTGAGACTCAGCTGTCTGAGGCAACTGACAGCAAACCCTTTTCTGTATCCTCCTACTTTCTCTATTCTCGTTTCAAAGCCAAAGGTGGCTGTTGCGTATATGTATGCAACGATCTATCTTGCTCTCGTGTTCCTGAACTTGATTCTTCTGAATTCTCTACTCTCTGGCTTCGGCTTTCCTGTCATTCTCTGACTAAATATATCTGTGCTGTTTACTTATCTCCTAATTCTACTGACTATCAAAAATTCTTTGACTATCTTACTTCTACGATGGAACACATTCTATCCATTTCTCCTTTCTCTGAAATCTCCATTCTAGGAGATTTCAATGTTCACCACCACCTTTGGCTCTCCTCTCCTTTCACTGATCCACCTGGTGAACAAGCCTACATCTTTTCTATCCTTAATGACCTAGAGCAGCTTGTACAGCACCCTACCCGTATCCCTGACCGCCTTGGAGAGAGTTCCAACATACTTGACCTTTTCCTAACAACTAATCCTTCTGCTTACACTGTT
>JAGKTI010019374.1:0-17025 GCA_018397915.1 Birgus latro | reverse complement strand
TTCCTCTAATCGTCTCCCCATCCCTCTGACCTCTTCAACCACCTCTCTATGAAGACCTTCCATCTTCTGAGAATGGGACGGTGGCCGTATCTTCTTCCTTTTGGTGGGTCGACTCACATCTGATCTGTTGAAAGATGTTGATGGTTGTGGGTCATCTGGATCAATTATTGGAACTTCACTTGCTGGAGAAGGGTCCACTGTTGCACCAGAGGGGCCAGCGCTAGATGTATTGCACCAGAGGGGCCAGCGCTAGATGTATTAACCAGAGGGGCCAGTGCTAGATGTATTGCACCAGAGGGGCCAGCGCTAGATGTATTGCACCAGAGGGGCCAGCGCTAGATGTATTGCACCAGAGGGGCCAGCGCTAGATGTATTGCACCAGAGGGGCCAGCGCTAGATGTATCATGGGTTGACAAACTGGCGGCAGCTAATCCTTCTTCTTCTGTTTTTTTATGCAAGGAAAGAGGAACCAAAGGCCTGCAGATTGTTCCTTCCAAGAAAAAACAAAAACTATACAAAAAAGAGCCAAATTCAAGATACGTTCACTTCGAGATGCCTGGACACACTGCATTTGAAAGACTGGAGATCATAGGGATTAGGAAATACAGACAGAGGGAGACAGTTCCAGAGCTGACAAGTTGCATAAATGAAGGACTTGGAGTAACGGTTAACTCTTGCATTAGAGAGTTGGACAGAAAAGGGATGAGAGGTTGTTGCTAGATGGGTGCTGTGCTCCCGTCGCAGAGGTGGAGGGATGCAAGCAGACAGTTCAGAGGAACAGTGGCCATTAAAGTAGTGAAAGAAAAGAGATAAAGATGCAACAGTGTGGCAAAGAGAAAGAAGTTGAAGGGAGCCAGTAGGAGGAGGAGAGTTAACCCGCCGAGTCCCACCGACGTACGATGCACGTCGCTACTTTTTTCTGCGGACAGACCCAACGACGTGCATCGTAAGTCATGCAGTTGCAAGGCCCATTGTGTGCACATTTTTCAACATTCGTGGGTGGTTTTTGGTAGGCATATGTGGGAGACCTTCCTCTACCTGCTGTCAAGCGGGGAAACTGCCTGGACCCACCTAACCCCCTCTTCCCCCCCTCCCCCCACACTAGGCAATTCACCTTTTAGCAGTAACCTAGCCAGTAAAGGTATGTTGAACCACGGTCTCTCCAATGACGAAATTCATGATGAAATTGATTCCTGAGGGGGAGGGCAAAGAAACAAAGAAGCTAGAGGTAGAAACAAACAGAAGTGATGAGGTGGGAATGTCATAAAGGAAGGTGCCATATACTGGGGTTTTGGGTGAGTGAACATTGCTTATAAATGCCTATATTAATATGTGAAAACCATTATAGACTTGTACTACACATAAATTCGTACCAAATAAATGATATAAATACGTAATTTAAAGTGGCTTGAACTAGTCAACCCTTTCATAGTTCGTTTTCATTAGCCAAGTACCCTGGAAAAGAAAGAAAACGTAAGGTTGAGTGACACCTGTATCAACATTTTTTTACCTCAGGATCGCGATTTCTCTATGAATTTTCGATGTTTCACACCAAAAGTGAAGGTTTCAGCCAAAAAACAAAAATCAAAAATCGTTCGGGATCTGGGGGTAGGCTGGGTAAAAAGCCAGTCGGGAATGGGCGGGTTAATGAGACGAAAAGCCTTTGACTCCACCCTATTAAGAAGAGATGTATGTGGGGAGCCTCCCCACCCATGAGAGTTGTACTCTAAACAGGGGCAAATAAAACCCATGTATAAAGTCAACAACTGTGCAGGGGTAAAGAAGGTTTGAGTTGGCTTAGTACACCTAATCTCTTGGAAGCAGATTTCTCAAGAGATGTAGTGTGTTCTTCCAAGATAAATCCCGAGTGAATGAAACCCCAAGCATGTTCAAGGATGATGCAGGAACGAGCTGGATATTATTAAACATTAGTGGGTATGTGGAAGATTCTGTCAGGTTGATAGGTGTAAGAACTGAGTCTTTGATGCATTGAAAACAACAAGATTATTTTTACCCCAATCAGAAATATGAGCAAAGTCAGACATTAGGTGTGCCATAGCCTCATCCCTCGTTTGTTGAAGTACCCGCTGAGATGGACGCCACAGGAACCGAATGGAAAGGTGAAGGATGGAGCCATCAGCATACGAGTGGATAGGATTAGATGTACAGCTTAGAAGGTCATTGATGAATAAAAGGAAGAAAGTTGGTGTTAGGACAGAGCCCTGAGGAACACCACTATTGATAGATCTAGGAGAAGAATGATGGCTGTCTACAACAGTGGCTATAGAATGACCAGAAAGGATGCTAGAGATGAAGGCACAGACAGAAGGAGTGAATCCATAAGAGAGCAGCCTGGAAATTAAAGATTTAAGCCAGACTCGATCGAAAGCCTTGGAGATGCAAAGAGCAATGGCAAAGCTTTTGTCAAAGTCCTGAAAGGAGGATGACCAGGAATGTGAAAGGTAGGTGAGAAGACTGCCAGTGGAGCGTCCCTGATGGAACCTATACCGATGATTAGAAAAAAGGTTGTGATAGGAAAGAAGCTTTAAAATTTTTCTGTTAAGAATAGACTCGAATACTTTTGAGACACAAGATGTTAAAGCAATTGGACGATAGTTAGAGGGTTCGGAATGGCCACCCTTCTTTGGGACTGGCTGAATGAGAGCAAACTTCCAGCAAGTTGATGGTACAAGTTGACAGACAAAGGCAAAAGAGTTTACCTAGGCAGGGTGTAAGCACAGAAGCACAGTTCTTGAGAACAACAGGAGGTACTCCATCAGGCCCATAAGCTGAAGAAACTTTAAAGTCAGCCATGAGGAAGTGAGGGGGGGAAGTGATGGAGGAAGTGCGCCGGAATCGTATAAGGTGGAATTGGAGGAGAAAGTCTGAGCGAAGAGATCTGCTTTATCAGTAGAAGAAATTGCTACAGAGCCACCAGAATAGAAAAGAGAAAGGAAGGATGATGAGGTAAAGTTGTTAGAAAGGTTTTTGGCAAGGTGCCAGAAGGAGCAGGAAGAATTTGAGTTGGAGAGTTGAAAACATTTGGTGTGGATGAAATTATTTTTAGCAGAGCAAAGAACAGACTTAGCACGATTCTGGGAAGAAGCATAAGAAAGATGTGATTCAGTGGTGGCTTGGCTCCAGTACCTTCTATAGGCTCTTTTCTTGTTGCTATCAGCATTAGAACAAGCGTGATTAAACCAAGGCTTTCTTGCATTAGATATAGGATATGAGAAAGGAATGTATGCTCCATGCCCGAGAGAATAACCTCTGTAATGTGTAAGGCACACGCAGATGACTCCTGGCCATGGAAGCAATAATCATTCCAGGGAAAATCAAAGAAGTACTGCCTGAGGGTCTCCCAATCTGCTGCTCCAAAGTGCCACAGATGACGTTTCTTTGGAGGGTCCACAGGCCACATCAGAGTGATAGGACAGGTAAGATAATAAGGGTATGATCAGAGAAGCTCAACAGAGAGAAAGATTAATAGTTTGAGCAGAATGATTAGTTGTAAGGAAGAGGTCAAGTACGTTGGAGCAGTCAGGGATACAGGTAGAGTGCTGTACAAGTTGATCTAGGTCAGTAAGGATAGAGAAGGTGTAGGCTTGTTCATCAGGTGGATCAGTGAAAGGAGAGGAGAGCCAAAGGTTGTGGTGAACACTGAAATCTCGTAGAATGGAGATTTCAAAGAAAGGAGAAATGGTCTGAATGTGTTCCATCATAGAAGCAAGATAGTCAAAAAAGTTTTGATAGCCAGTTTAGTTTGAGGTCTTTCAACTGGTCTTTCACTCAGGAAGGAACACAGGTCATATCCTTGAGGCTTATGAAGTTTGGCCCCTCCCTGTTGTTTTCATATTCTACATGTACTTCAAAAATGCATATCTTAAATTTTTCCATTTAATTTTGAACTGCTGCAATATGGTCCCAGGATTTTATTGTATAGAAAAATATGGATTATTTTGTATTGTTACAAATGATATATTTCAATGCAGCCCAAACAGCCCAATATATCCATGTTGCAGCATCTTTCAAGCTTCCCATAACATTCATGTGTTTTAAAAGCTTTCTAATCAAGTGTTTTCGTAAACATTCAGAACACCACTTCTGTACTACTGTAATTTCCAATGAAAAGGAATATTACACATACATACTTCCCAGGACATATATGAACACATTCAAGAACTCTCAAAACACAGATTCAATGGTCAACCAGACATCAAGATTACTGCAGCAATGCCATGTACTTACAAGCAAATGGTGTCATTTCAGACACATGGTGTACAATGTCACATCATCATCATCTTCATTTTTCGTCCTTCTGTTCCGATATTCAAACTGGGGTTGGACGTGTGATGGCTTTTCTCCACTGCTTCCTACCCTGGATTAAATCTTCTCCAATACCCAGTCTTTCCATATCTTGTGTTACAACACTTTTCCATGTCTTCTTAGGTCTTCCTGGTGGTCAATGTCCCACCACTTCCAGATTCTCTGCTATTCTCACACAGCTCCCTCCCTCATTCCTCCTCACATGACCAAACCATTTAAGCCGCTTCTACCTCAAGATGATATCGAGATCCTTCACCCCGCATCTTCTGGCTACATCCTCACTCAAAACACTGCCCTCCTATCTCACTCCTGCCATGTATCTTAACATTCTATGATCAGTACTCCTCACAACATTCATCAGTCTATCTGTCAAAGCCCATGTTTCAGCACCATACATCAACACTGGTCTAATGCAGGCCTCATATATTTTACTTCTGTGTCTCAGTGGTATGTGTTTGTTGACCAGTAGGCTAGCTATTTCCTTCCACTTTAACCATGCTGATGCCACTCTTGTTCTAACTGATCTCTCCACCCCTGCTTCACAGTCCAATACATCTCCTAGATAGCAGAACTGCTGCACTTCCTATAGTGTGCCCCCATTCACCTCTGGCGCATCCTCTGTTTGATCTCCCTCCGTCTCTCTTCTTATGCAGGCTAAGCAGTGAAAATTTTGCACTCCTCTCAAATTCTGCACACCTGAACACCTATGGCACCACTTATTACACTTCGTGCACAACACTGAGTTCACTCCTACTCCTCTGCCACAGCATCCACATGGCCATTTTCCTGACTGAATTCTTTCTACTGGCTTCTCGGCTGTCACCATTACCTTTGTCTTAACCATTTTTATATTTATTCCCCTCTTCTCCATTCCATTTTTCCATCTATTAAACATTTGCACCACTTCATCCTTAGTCTCTGCTGTCAGCACTAGGTCATCGGCATACAGCAATTCCCATGGGACTTCCCCCCTACATTTGAGTGTTGCCTCCTCCAATACAATGTTAAACAGCAATGGACTGAGTGCTGAACCTTGATGTACCCCAACTCCTACTCCAAAATTAAATTTCTTGAAGTTCCTGCTATTATCTTGATTTTTGATCTTGTATCAATATAGAGAGACATGACAGCTGCAATGAGTCTCTCAGGCATATTCTGTCTTCTCAAGGTCCACTCTATAACTCTCCTTGGTACTCTATCAAAAGCTTTTTCCAGGTCCAAAAACACATTGTACAAGCATTTCCTCCTCTGTTGAAACTTTTTCTGCAACTGTCTCATGATGAATATTGCATCTATTGTGGATTTACCTGCTCAAAATCCAAGCTGTTGGTGTTCTATCTCCACTAACTGCTTCAGCCTTCCTTCCAGCACCTTTTCGAATATCGTCATTCCACGCTCCAACAGTCTGACCCCTCGGTACTTTCCACGCAGAAGGGTATCTCCTTTTTCCTTTATAAATTGGCATTGTCCAGCTGTCTCTCCAGTCCTCAGGTGGCTGTCCTCCTACTATGTTATAAAAAATCCTTGTCAGTTCTTTAACACCAGTACTTCCAGCCTTTTTTATAAGATCAGCCATTATACCTGTTGGGCCTGGAGCTTTCCCAGTCTTCATTTCCATTAAGACAATCTCCACTTCAACTTCTTTTATCATTGCAACTGGCCCTTCAAATTTTCCCATCTACTCTATCTCATAATTATTTACTTCATTTAACAGCTCCTCAAAGTACCTCTTCCACCTTTCCAGTAACTATTTCTGCCTCATCAGTTTTTATTTCCCCATTTTCATCCTTTACAAATTTAGCTCCCACCACATCTTTCCTCTCCTTCCTCATTTGTCTTGCAATTTGAGACATTTTTGTCCATCCTTGTGCACCCTCCAGATCTCTACTCCATCTTTCCCAGGCCACCCTTTTTGCTTGGCCAACTCAAGGTGGTTGCTTATACTGAAATTCAGAAAAAAAAGGTTCAGTATATCGAGGGTTTACTGTATCTAGAGTTTAACATTATCATTCATTTTTTCATTCATTCATCATCCAGTCCTACGTTGCCGCATAAAGAGTGTAAGAGCCCAGGGCAACGTAAGTTGTTCCTGACATTCAAGATGAGTGACCAGCCTCACTCATCCCTGAGTGGCATTACGTGAGCAATACACCCTAACCACCCCTTGGATATAAACCTTCACTGGCTGTATCTGACTGAAGTGCCGTGATTACTCACTAAACCACCAGGTGCCAAAATTTGGTTATATGGTTACCACCCAGCATAGTAAATGGTTTCCTGGTGTAAAGGAAACCATTTAGCTTGTCACCCAGTGTAGAGTTACCCACAGGCAGAAGGAAGAGGAAAGAATGAAGGAAAGAAAGACAGAAGAGGGAGTGTAAAGTCTCCCGTACGCAGGACGAGGAAAGAATAATGCAAAGAAAGAAGAGGATGGAACAAAAGAAGGATGGAGGAGAGGAAACAGCAGACACCC
This sequence comes from Birgus latro, assembly GCA_018397915.1. Taxonomy (NCBI): domain Eukaryota; kingdom Metazoa; phylum Arthropoda; class Malacostraca; order Decapoda; family Coenobitidae; genus Birgus; species Birgus latro. The sequence goes on along the minus strand of JAGKTI010019374.1, from coordinate 10,226 downwards.
GAGAGCAGCACTACATCAAGTGAGTGGATGGTGAGCGCTCCCACCTGCCACTGATTATCACCCATGGATAGTAATGTCTTGGCTCAGTAGACCATTTGACACGCTGCATGAGGGATGCCCTGCCACAAATACCAATAGTACCTAAAGGGGCACCACAGACCTAAGGACTCACAAGTAGTTTTTTTTATTTTTTTATTTTCTACAACCCACTTTTTAAAAATTTTCCATTACACTGGCAATCCAGCCTAAGAGATAAAACATGTCTTCTCCCTCAGTTGTTAGTGAACAGCACCATGCCTGGTTAAAGCCTGATTTCTTCTTCAAACTTTGCCACATTTACCATAACTATACAGTATAACTGTTCTCACACCTGAATGAACTGTCAGGTGCCAAGTGAATAAGATTTTTTCTGAACAGTTTTCCAGTCACCACATTTTCAATTTTTTTCACAATTGAGCTGATACTGGAGAGGACTTATAATAAAATCAATGACCTCATTCATCACACTTGAATATCTTCACTCCTTAATGAATTAAACAGTGTTGGATGACATCACCTGAGTCAGCCGTTTACCACATTCAGCACACTAGATACTCTTCTCTCCAAAATGATTTAATAGGTGTCTCATGAGATGACATTTCTTACCAAACTGTTTACCACATTCATCACACTTGAAATTCTTCACTCCTGAATGAGTTAATAGGTGCTGATTGAGACCACACATCTGTGCAAATCGTTTACCACATTCAACACACTTGAAATTCTTCACTCCTGAATGAATTAATAGGTGTTGAGTGAGATTAAACTTATGTGCAAATAGTTTACCACATTCATCACACTTGAAATTCTTCATTCCTGAATGAGTTAATAGGTGCTGAGTGAGACTATTCTTCCGTGCAAACAGTTTACCACATTCATCACACTTGAAATTCTTTACTCCTGAATGATTTAATAGATGTCGATTGAAAGTACTCTTACGTGCAAATAGTTTACCACATTCATCACACTTGAAATTCTTCACTCCTGAATGAATTAATTGGTGCTTGATGAGATAATCCATCAGTGCAAATAGTTTACCACATTCATCACACTTGAAATTCTTCACTCCTGAATGAATTAATTGGTGCTTGATGAGATATTGCTTCAGCGCAAATAGTTTACCACATTCATCACACTTGAAATTCTTCACTCCTGAATGAACAACTGCATGTCGGATAAGGCTACTCTTAAAAGCAAATGCTTTGCCACACTCTAAACATATGAACTGATTAATTTCAGCTGAGGACACTGTGCTCAGGACAATCTCATTGTCAATGATGAACATTTTGTCACCCACCTCACACTCTGTCTGAACATCTGGTTCCTCCTTTACCACTTCCAATATTGTGTCACCCACCTCACACTCTGACTCTACATCTGGTTCTTCCTTTACCACCTCCAATATATTGTCACCCACCTCACACTCTGTCTGAACATCTGGTTCTTCCTTTACCACCTGCAATATATTGTCACCCACCTCACACTCTGACTCTACATTTGGTTCTTCCTTTACCCCCTCCAATATTTTGTCACCCACCTCGCACTCCGACTGTACATCTGGTTCCTCCTTTACCACCTCCAATATTTTGTCACTCATGGCACACTCTAAATTTACATTTGAGTCTTTCTTTACCACCTCCATCATATCATTCCTTCAATATCTCTAAACTTCCACCTTCTACTATACTTCAGTTACTCTACCTTGGTGTTACTCTTACTGTCTACCACAAATAGGATGACTTACCTTTATTTTACCAATGCTCAGTGATATGATGCTCCCATTACAACTGAACAATAACTATCAAAAATTCATCACTATTACTGGATAATAATTGTAATTACATAAAAAGCATAAAAATTCAACACATGCTATTATTACTTTAATCCTTTGGCAGCGACTTATCATTAAACGGCCTAAATTCCTAAACAATGAATGTGCTAATTATAACTTTGTTACTTTTCCAACAGGAAATGACCATGAAATTTATATGTTTTGTGTGTGATAATGGTCAAAAATGCACCCTTCTCTACAAGAAAATTGTGATTCTCTGAGAAAAACAAAAAAATGAAAATAATTAATTTCTGCTATTGTATAATTTTGAAATACTTGTATATCTACAGCAGTCACATGTACACTGTTTGTTGGCGCATAAGAGAGATCAAACTTTACCGTATTTGTACAAGAAAATTGTAATTTCCTGAGAAAAATGCAAAAATAATTTGTGCTATTCTCTAATTTTGCTATAATGACGAGACTGTTTGCTTCACACAAGGTTTTTCACTTGTATATATAAACTAGACACATGTACACTGTTTGTTGGCACATAAACGATATCAAAATTTACTGTATTTATACAGAAACAACAGATGTGTGAATGGAAATTTGTTTTTTTTTTGGCTGTGGACTGTGGTCGCCTGACACATCACAAAGAATCATTTGTAGGGCGACTGCAGTTGCCTAACACAGCTGAAGGATTAAATATTGCTAACACATGAATACTTCTGAACCATAACTTTAAACATTCAGGCCATCACTGCTGATTCAAGCTGTCAGTGTAGCCTGATATTACCACCATATTCCTTATTTCAACAGCTTTTACTTATTGTCGCTGCAGCAACAGATACTGCAAAGGATACCACATCAGGTATATCATCCAAGATCAGCTCCTATGTGGGAAAAACAAACCTACCACAGGACACTACATGGATAATAACCCAGAAGTTGTTGGATGAGGTACCACTTGTTGGATGTGCTAACACAAAATAAGATGTGCCCTCAGTCCTGTTTTATACTTATATCATCCATTACTTAGGCAGCATCCTGATGATGAGTGTTTATGACTGCTTTACTGCTCTGACTCCAGCTGTGAACCTGGAACAACAACTGCCATTAGACCAGCATCTCCGTCAACTTAATAACACTGTCCGTTGAACTCTAATTTTGCATGGAGCTCATTTATGCTATGTGCGGAAAAAAGAAAGGAAAAAAAAAAGGTTCTGATTCATTTTTATGGTTACTGAATCTGCAGAGCAATAAATGATATATGGAAATGTATATAAAGACAGCTAAAGAAAAAAATGTTGTCTTATTAAGGTCTGGTTTGCAAATCTCTGTGTACAAGAACTGTTATAAACAAAAAATACAATTTATTTAACATTTAATATCACTTTACTGTGGCACTCATGACTGATACATCTTTAACCCTTAAAATGTGATGTTCCTTCCATAAGTCATCATTAAGTAACTGCTGCATTACTTTTGGAATGTATTCTGAATTTCCTGTCACCTCATTACTGTGTATCAGAGACATGGATAACATCAATGGTGGCACAATTTGACAGTAAGCCACTGTATACTGCAATCACTCCTGTACTGAAAATTAAAAAAAAAACTTAAGAGCCAAAAGAGGGTCCTTTGAGAAAATTTCTGATTCACTTATCCCCAATACCAAAAATGAGGGGATTCTTAAGCTTCTTTTTGTGCAGATGCACAATGCACGGTATAACTTGGTAATGCATCAGCCATGCAAAACAATGGTTTATGGTAGAACACTTTATAAAGGCAGAGCCAGAAACATAAACATAAAGATTTGAGTCTTGGCACAATCATTACCTTTTAGCTGGGATCTGCAGAGTCCACATCAGCTCTGATGAACTGACTGCAAGCTGCCTTGTGCATGTCCAGTTGCTCTCTCACCATACACCTGAATCACAGATCACTTCAATACACACATAATAGACTTAGTGGACAAGTACTTAATGTTACATCAATGCAACTATGTAATACTTTTAGAAGTCACTGGCCCGGAATCAACAGATTAATGTGTACTTCCTGAGGAAATACAGAAACCAGGAAAGCTTAAATGTAAGTACGGTATTCATAAAACAAAGATACATACAGCAACTGTAATTACGTAATATAACAATGACTGAAGGTAGCAGGTGGTGGCAACCATCATCCACTCACTTGGTGTATGGTAGTACTGAACTTCTCCCTTCCCCCTTCTCATTTTATTTCTGTGTCTGCCTTCCTCTCATCTTACCTCTCTCTTCTCTTTCTGTTACTTTTTATGACGCTCCTTTCCATATCAGGAGGCTCTATGCTAAGTAACAAGCCTAATAGTCTTCTATAACCCAGAAAACCATTACAACTCTGGTTGGTAACAATATAACCAAACTGCAGGGTGAAGTGGAGCCTGCTATGGTGCCTCTATTAGCTGGGTAGAGAGATGCAAATGTAGCATTCATCCAGGAACCAAACCTCCACACTATTCCCCACACCTAGCTTGCGTTAGGCACTGTCAGCCACAAAGGAACATCAGGCCATTGCATGGGACAACCCTGTAGTGTTGCTTGCCTTAACCCCTTAACCGCAGGTCGTCACTTTCGTGATGGTCGGGTGCAATGGATCATACCGCGGGGCATCACCTGAGTGACTCTGTGTTATTTTTAATTCCCCCAGGCTTTCAGGTGGTGACTTGTATCATCTATCAGCACTGCCAATGTCCAACAATAGTCAGAGCTGCTAATGTCATCAGTACTCCCATCCATTGTTGACAATTTAGCCATTTTCCCCCATTCTAGACTCCCCTCCCTACCTCCCCTCCATTACCCTCTCGTGTTGTCTGCTCAGCAGCTCTGCGCTAAGTAAATCTTCCCCGGATTTTTCCACTGTTTTCATCCATTGAAATAAGCCCTATGCCCTATTCTTATACAAAATAATATATATACAGTAATCCCTCCAATATCCGATGTAATAGAGCCAAAGGCATGTCAGAATATTGGTTTTGTCCGGATATTGGGCCCTGAAGCTCCCTCCAGCACTGGTTTTTCATGACCCTAACCTAACCTAACCTAAATCAGAAAACTACCTTCCTACCTCCCTACTGGACATGTATAGCACTTATTTAGGTCCCTTTTCACATAAATAATGCACACAAAACATGAATTGATTGAATTTTAACCAAAAAATGATGATTTAGAGGTGAGTGAGGCACTGGTGCTCAGAACTTGCTAGCATAGTATAAGCAAGTATCTGACATGGAAATCATCTTTTACCACATTTTATGCACTAAATTATTGGATACAAAACATCAAATACAGTAAATTGATGTAAATTGCTACCAGAAAAATGGTTAGGTTAGGTTAGGTTAGGTTAGGTTATGAACAGACATGAAATTCACTGCCTTTCACCTTTTTCCTAGCTGGTGCACTTAAGAACCATGCATGAAAGAATTAAATTAAAAGCAGGAAATTATGATGAACACAATGTTAGGTTAGGTTAGGTTATGACCGGACATGAAATTCACTGCCTTCCACCTTTTTCCTAGCTGATGCAGTTAAGAACCATGCATGAAAAAATTAAATTGCAAGCAGGAAATTATGAGTAACATTTTTGGTAATTTTTTAACACATTTACAGGATGATGAAAACAGGTTAGACATGAAAATCTTTATGGTAAGCATAGGTTAGGTTAGGTTAGGTTAAGTTAGGACCGAACATGAAATTCACTGCCTTCCACCTTTTTCCTAGCTGCTGCACTTAAGAACCATGCATGAAAAAATTAAATTGCAAGCAGGACATTGATTAACATTTTTGGTAATTTTTTAACACATTTACAGCATGATGAAAACAGGTTCGGCATGAAAATCTTTATGGTAAGCATAGGTTAGGTTAGGATAGGTTAGGTTAGGTTAGGTTAGGACAGGACAGGACATGAAATTCACTGCCTTTCACCATTATCATAGCTGGTGCACTTAAAAACCATGCATGAAAAAATTAAATCGAAAGCAGGAAATTATGATTAACATTTAGGGTAATTTTTTAACACATTTACAGCATGATGAAAACAGGTTAGACACAAAAATCATTATGGAAATCATCTTGCACACAGTTTATGCATGAGATTAATGATATGGAAAACACAAAATAAGGAATTTTGATGAAGTTAGAGTACTTACGAAAAAGAAGCCGCCGTCTATAACTTGCTCTATCATCACAGACTCTGACACAAAGAAATTGCACCACACAACCTTAGCAATTTACAATCACTAGCACTTTTCACCAACACTTTCCACAACATTTTTTTTTTTGCATAACTGGGATCACATCACTTCACTGCACTGTACATAACAGTAAATTCCCGTGTGGTCTAGTGACGAGTCCTGGTGCCTGAACTTCTCAGCAACAGCTTTCAGTTCCGTTCAACGTACCAACACACCTGCGGCACGTTGCTGTCGTTACCAAATCAGCGTGGATCGGTCGATGTCTGCATACTTAGGACTAAACATCACCTTCCTCTCCACGTTTCGTTTGGTCTTTGAAGCAAAATCAGCCATGTACTGCTGTAGTTTGTCTCGGGACTTCTTGATATCAGACAAGGTGGAGCGAGGGAGATTGAATTCACGAAGAATCTGTGATGTCGGCCACCCGGCGTCCACCTTTTCCAATACTCTTCCCTTTTCTTCTCCAGAGTCAGAACCACTTTCTTCCTCTTCTCAGGTGGCGGGGCCATCATCACACACATGATGGAGAAGGTGAAGAGAAGTATCAAGCACTGTAGGAGGTAGAGTATCACCACAAAAGCAATCACTTCGGCCGCCATTGTCGGAGGTGTTCACGAAGCAGGAGCTGAGTGGGAAATGGGGACCGACAGAGAGGCACCACACATGTAAACACAGCTGATCGGCGAGCGCGGGAAATTCAAACTGACGCGGTCCAAAAAAATCAAATTTTTTTCTTTTTTTTTTAATTTTTTGGCATTTTGGGGGATGGGCAGCCCACGATATCTGAATAGTGAGGGTGTTCGAATATTGGACATCTGAATAATAGAGGGATTACTGTATATATATAAAATAAGGTAACTGATAGTGCCATACACCTGGAAATGGCTAATTATCACTTGGCAACATCCAACCTGCACTCATTCACAAATTTCCCCGGCTTTTTTTCCCCATGAAATATGCTGTATGAGCTACTCTCGTAATACAAATGTACTTTATATAAGAAAGGAACGGAGAAGCCTGAGTGATATTTATATTCACCTGGAACTACCTAATTTATTATGTATTGTCTATATTTCCTACAACTTATTTCTTAGCATATATATTAGCAGCTGACATTTTCAACTCTTGGCTACCGAGATACAGTCAGTTCGCTCTCGTCCTTCATGGCGAAATTACTCTCCTCCATTTCTGCCGCTTTTGCGCCTATTATGAAAGGCCGTGACCTCTACCCATACTAAACATCGTGTGGGAAGCGGTAAAGGACTGTAGATATATGTAAGTGTAATAAAGTACTAGAAATAATAAAGTGTGAGTGTGTATATGAGTAAGAAAAGACAGAATACCAGCGGCGAATTAGCGCGAGTGGGAGGCTCGTACGGGCTCGTATTTTACATTGCTTCCACAGTGTTTATTTTTTTGAGTATGGATTCCAAACTACTTAGAAATCAATGAATAGTGTTTCTAGTGTTAATATCTGGCAGTGGTATTCAGATTAGGGGATCTTGGGAAGTGTAAAGTGGAGACTTAGTTACCCAACTTCAGAAGTCTCCTCAAGTCCTATGGTAGTTGATGAGTGCTAAAAAGAAAACATCCCAGGAGAAAGCTAAAGGTATGTGCCATATGCATATGTAATTATAATATTCTAGGACTAATAACTGATTTTTGGCAAATATCTTTAAAAAGTCAGTTGAAGCGTGAATATCCCAACGGGAATGGCCTGGCGTGCCTCCAACAACCCCGTGGTGTAGGGGTTAAGCAGACAGTCTGGGGTTGATTTTAAAAAAAAATGAATGTATCACACATCTGGCAAGTCCTGCATGGTGAATATGGGTGCCAAGTTACTTCTAGGTACCTAAAGCCACCTCTGCACCACTAAACAATAGCTGGCTACTGGCTGTTCCCACATTTGTTTTGTACTGTAGACTGGATGCCTCCAATACCAGTCTAGTGCTATTACACTGACTTATTTTAGGTTCTGTTGCTGCCAAAATCCTCTAGAATCATAAAACTGACGCTCTCAATTCTGTCACTGCCAATCCCTTTAGAATTATAGGACGTTAAAAGGGCAACTGCACTGGATTCAAAGTCATATGAGGTGCCATCCAAATTTTCAGGACAGAGATCACTACACCTAAATTCGCCCGTGTATGGAGTACAACTCTCATGTGTGGGGAGGCTCCCCACATGCAGCTCTTGTCAATAGGGTGGAGTCAAAGACTTTTCCTCTCATTAACTCTCCTCCTCTTATTGATTCCCTTCAACCTTTGTCTCTTCACCGCAGTGTTGCTTCTTTATCTCTCTTCTATCGCTACTTCAATGGTCACTGTTCCTCTGAACTGTCTGCTTGCATCCCTCCACCTCTACAACGGGCACGTAGTACCCGTCTAGCAACAAACTCTCATCCCTTTTCTGTCCAACTCTCTAATACAAGAGTTAACAGTTACTCCCAGTCCTTCATTTATGCAACTGGTCAACTCTGGAACTGTCTCCCTCTGTATGTATTCCTTACTTCCTATGATCTCCAGTCTTTCAAACACAGTGTGTCCAGGCATCTCGAAATGAATGGATCTTGAATTTCGCTCTCTTTTGTATTGTTTTTACTTTTCCTTGGAAGGAACAGTATGCGGGCCCTGGCCTTTGGTTCCTTCTTCCTTGCATTAAAAAAAAAAATGGACTGCAGTAGCACCTCTAGGTGGCAGTACTAACATGCATTGTGAGTCAGCGTGTCATGTGGCGAGGAGCTATGCAGATGTGGGGATTTGTGACATTCTTTTTTTTGCTCTCATGCATGTGTCATCAGGCAATTACTGGATAGATATGAAAAAGGAACAGTGACTTTTCATCCAAATTTTCTGCAAACCTCAGCAAAAATGCAAAAGAGACCCTGACAATGATTAAACAAGTGTTTGGTGAGCAATCTCTTGGTCGGACACAGGTGTTTCTGTGGCAAGCACGGTTCAAGATTGGGCGAACATTGGTTGACGATGACAACCACACAGGGAGGCCCTCAACCGGCACAACTCCTCTGAATGTCGCAAAAATTCAGTAGCTCATCCACAAGGATCGTCGTCGGAGCATTGACAATATTGGTGAGGAGGTGGGAATTGGTTTTGTGACATGTCAGAGGATTCTCACTGAAGAACTGGGCAAGCCCCCATCACAGCCAAATTTGTTCTCAGGCTCCTAACAGCACCACATGCAGCAACACATCAGTGTCTGCACTGAGCTTCTTGGACTTGCCTCAGAAGATGAAACCTTCTTGTTCAGGCCCTCTGTGACTTTTTTCTGTTCCCAAAAATGAAGATTCAGCTGAGAGGGCATTGTTTTGATACCACTGAGGACATCCAGAAGGATAGCATGCGGTGCTTGACACTCTCGTCGAAAAGGACTTCCAGGGAATGTTCCAGCAATGAAGGAAGCGCTGGGACTGGTGTATCGATGTGCAAGGGAACTACTTTGAGAGTGATGGTGGCTAATAGAAGCTATGGTGAGTTTTCAAATTTATAAAGCATTAGTTTAAAAAATTTTGGATAGCACTTTGTACATAACCCCTCCAGTTCAGTATATTTTTCCATAAGCTGAAGAAATTTGTCTTTACATATCCATAATAACTGAAGACAGGACAACATTAGCATAGTTTAATATCTCTTATTACAAGCCAAACCTTACTGTACCTATTCAAACACACATTACCTAACTATTGTCTAACCTAACAATACAACCTAACCCAACCAAAAATAACCTAACCTAACTTAACCAAGCCAACCCTAACCAAACCTAACACAGTCTAAACTAACTCTATTTAACCATAACCCAGCCTAATCTAACCTAAACTAACCCATGGTAACTTATCCACACTGAAATATAAATTAAATGAGGATAATAATTTGGTGTTTAATTACTTATTTAAAGTGGAAATAAGAGAACTACAAGTCTTTCATCATCTCCTTACATTCAACAGTTTTTTTTTTTTTTACAAATTATCACTGTGCCTGGCACGATGCAGTTCCTTGATCCATGATGTGTGTGCTTATCTGACCCACTCAATGCTTACCTTACTGTGTATTTATGATAAAACATGCTCATCTAAGTCTCCACTAATGAAATTTTTATTAATAATTACTAAGGCCATTGAGTGATTTGCTTCTGACTGTTGGTGGCCTTCATGCCAGCCACCTCAAC
>JAGKTI010019373.1:0-17026 GCA_018397915.1 Birgus latro | reverse complement strand
ACACGAGAGGGTAATTGAGGGGAGGTAGGGAGGGGAGTCTAGAATGGAGTAAAATGGCAAAATTGTCATCAGTGGATGGGAGTACTGATGACATTTGCAGCTCTGACTATTGTTGGACATTGGCAATGCTGCTACATGATACAATTCACCACCTGAAAGCCCGGGCAAATTCAAAACAACAAAAAATCACAAAAGTGACGCCCCACGGTATGATCCATTGCTCCTGAGTGTCACGGAAGTGACAACCCGCGGTTAAGGGGTTAAAACTGCACCAAGTCCTAAGCCTGAGGCATCTGTGCATAGAAGGAAGGGTTTGGTATAATCAGGGAATGCTAAAATTGGAGCATTGACAAGAGCTGTCTTCAGTGCTTGTAAAGCCTGTGACTGATCGTTAGTCCATACAAAGGATACATTCTTCCTTAGTAAGTGGGTTAGAGGAGCAGCGATCTTTGCATAGTTTTTAATGAATCTACGGTAGTAACCACTTTGACCTAGGAAACTTCTGACAGCATCGGTAATGGTAGGTAGTGGTAGGTTCTAAGAAATTGAGGATCACCTTAGTTGTGTCATCATTAGTATGAATTCCTTGTGCGTTGACGACATGTCCTAGAAAGTTGATTTTCTTTCTCAGGAAGTCACATTTACTGAGGTTGATTTTCAGGCCTGCCAGCTGTAGGAGTTCAAATACTTGGAGTTTGGCAAAATGGTCATGGACAGATTTACTCACAACAATGATGTCATCTAGGTAAGCAAAAAGAGAGTGTCCCATCATGCCACTAAAGACCAAATGGATAAGTCGCATGAATTCTGAAGGAGCATTTCTCAAACCAAAAGGAAGTCTCTTAAACTGAAAATGTCCTAAAGGGGTGCTGAAGGCTGCAATTGGGCGAGAGGATTCTTCCATTTCGACCTGCCAGTAACCACTGAGGAGGTCTAGGGATGAAAAGACTATGTTATTTTCACCTAGTGATTCTAGCAAATCTCTGAGGACAGGTAATGGGAAACGGTCTGGAACGGTTACGGAGTTTACTTTACGGTAGTCCACTACTGGTCTACAGTTGCCATCCTTCTTTGGGACTAGGAAAAGAGGGCTATTCCATGGACTGACGGAGAATTCGATAATGTCCTAAACTAACATTTCCTGTACTATCTGATCTGTCTGTTTTCTCAAGCTGTGAGATAACCGATATGCTGGTATGTAAATCGGCTGAGTTCCTTGTACTAGTCCTATGTGATGTTTGACTAAGTCTGTCTTGCCCATCTGTTCTCCGGGTAAGGCTACCACATTTCTGTAAGCGTGCAAAAGATCGAGCAGTTGAGATTTATTCTGTGGAAAATCCTGGCAAATCAGATTTGAGAGCAGATCAGGTGAAAGAGTCGGAGCAGATCCTGTAGGGTTAATGGCACATACACCTGTTGGTTGACTGTCATCATCAGCATGATCAGTAGGGATAGAGGATTCCTGGCACACCATTACAGCTGCTGGGTATACCAGGAAGTCTCCTGTCTTTACACCATTTTTAAGTTTTAGTGGAGCATTAGTGACACTGAGCAAGTATAGATAACACAGGCTGTCCTTTTATATCGTGCACAAGGTTGACTCATAAGTTAAGCCATTCACACAACACGTCTCATGTAGTATTAGTACATCCACTCCTTCTTTCGCATCTACAACACGAACAGAGACTTTGGTGAACTCATGCGGTAACAAAGTTGTGATTGTATTCGTTACTGCACGCCTCGTCTCTGCGTGTTGAAGAACATCAATCAGACTCTGTGATGTAGGTAACTGAGACATGTCTGAGTCGGCTGTAGTGCTGCCGTTTCAGGAGGTTGGAAGAGCCTTTTCTGAATGGTGAGAAGATGTATCATCAGGTGTTGAGGAATTCATGTCCTTGCTCTCAGTCAGCGAGGGAATGATCTCTGTATTCTCAGGTGATGATGTCGATGATGGCTTGGCTTGTTCTGTACACTTAGGTAGTGCGAGAGTCAGGGGGACATGAAGGACTGAATTTATTGAAAGTACAGGACGAGGACAGGCCATACTGTAGCCTGGGAACCCAGAAATGCCTATACTACAACAGGTAGGCAATAACGCAATGGAGTGTTGTGCCATGGTGGGTAAGCCAATAAGGGCATCTTCTGGATATTTCAGTTCGATAGTAACATGAAATTCTATTGGGAAAGGGAGCAAGGCGCTGTCTAGTTGTAGTTCTGAAGAGACTTTTCCCTTGACCTTAAACTCTGAGCCTTCTACACTGCATAGGCGAATGTCAGGCGGCTCAAGGAGACTGACGTGTTTGCTGTGACGTTGAATGATGTCTAAAGAAGTATCGGAAATCAAGTTTTCTATAGATCCGGTGTCCATGAAAAACGACGTTGGTATGTCATTACTCCGTCCTAGAATGACTAGACCTGAGGAAGTTATGGGTCCCACATGGTGGATGGGGAGTTGGAGTTCTGTTGCTACGTCATATTGGTCCTATATGGGCGCGGTGCTTCCCCCAACTGGCGGCGGTTGAGATAACGAGATTCCTCAGTAGTGTGAGTTGTACTGATCTTATGATGCTTCCATGTAGGACAATGCGAGCGGGAAGGCGTACGCTGCCTAGTTTAGGAGTGAGGCCGTGTGTATTTATGGTCGCAACTGTTTGCTCAATGTCCGGGTTTACCACAGTGCCAGCAGAGGATCGAGGATTGTCTGTTCTGTCGGATGCTAGATTGATCACGACCGGTTGTTGGAGAACGATGTGTGGCATGTCCGCCTCGTGTTGTGGAACGGGAGCGGTATTGGTCTGGGGGAGTGGCAGCGTGACAGACCTGAGAGACCAAGGGGCGGTTTTTGGCCTGACGTGTGCGGTTCGAACCTATTCTTTCATGGATGGTTTTAGTGATCTGAACAATTTTATCTCCTGGATTGAAACCGATCACCAGAACTATCTCTCTCTGTCTAGGATAAAGTCAATGGAGGAATCTCAGGTAACCAAATAAATCTGCAAAGTTGTTGAGTGAAACCATAGGAGCTCCATTTACTTCCTCTACCCATTTCGTGCCTATAAGCAACTGGGGGATCTCGCTACTAGTGGCTTTCATGGCAGCGGCTGCTTCGCATAGTTTGGCATGTTGGGGGGGGAGGGAACTGTCAAATCCTCATCAATCTGGTTCAGGAGATTAGTGAATCCAATGAGATGTGGCATTGGAATGCTGGCAACAGAATGTTATGAGTTCCTTATGCAAATCATCAAAGGTTTTAATGCCATCAAAATGACCTGCACGCATCGCGGATCCGACGTCCAATTTTCCTTGGTGTAAGCGACCCATGAGATAAGAGACTTTGAGGTTTTCATCTGTAATCCGCCGATTGTGGATGTCGGTTTCGACCTCTCTAAGGAAATCATAAACAGACCAAGTTGAGTCCTCGCCGTTAAATTTGGGACGATTGGTATCGTCGAGATAGACAGACTGTGGAGTAGGGGTTGTTTGGTCCGTAGTTGAAAGTGTGGAAGTGATTGGAGTAGGGGATTGAGAAAGAGAGTAGGTAGAGGTAGGTAAGGGTAAGGGAAACGGGAGACGAAGTGGGGCAGGAGAGTTAACGATAGTTGAAGGAGTAGGGAGAGAAGCAAGCTGTGTAGTATCAGGGGTAGTGTATGAGGTACCTGGATGGATAGTATCTGGATGGGAAGTTTGTTGGGAGTCGGGTGATGAAGTGGTGGGGAATTAAGTGGTAGGCTGTGAGTCAGGTCGTGGGTACGTGCGCCCACTACGTAGATGAGTCACTGAATCATCCTCGGCGGATGGAGTGTGAGCATTCGTTGTTTCTTGGCTGAGAGTGGTTGGAGTAAGTTCCGTATATTCAAAGTAGGACATGTAGTCTGGTGACGTAAGGTAAGATGAGAGATGAGTAGGGATATGTATATATTTACAGTATGAAGATGAGTAAATGTACCATGAGAATGGAATTGGAAATGTATGGAGATGACGGGATGTGGGTCGTAATAAATAGGTGACATGGGAGATGAGTAATAAAGACAGGTGGTGAAGATGAGTATGAAGTGAGGGGGGTGGAGATGAATACTGACAATAATACACTATCAGTAGAGAAAATCGGAAGGATAATCTCTATAGAAAGTCAATAATGCGTGGATGAAGGTATACTGTTATAGTTACACAGCTGAGTTGAGAACGAACTTGAGAGGGCATGGACGGGCAGTGGAGAGGAGGATGTGAGGCTAGAGCAGTGGTTCAGCTGATAGGAGACAGTAGTGAGTCTGAATGTGGAGGTCACTTGCTAGGTGGCGGTGGTGGCAGGCTGGCTTGGTGGCTGGTTAATATGAACCAGATGGGAGGCACTGAGGAGTGGAAGGGTGAGTTGCGGGGTGAGGGCAGATGTCCTCACAGGCAGATGCTAAGCTGGTGCGTGGCAGATGCAGAGGATGACGTCGGGGGAATGGCAGATGTTGGAGAGGGCCACCTTGAGATGTACAGGTGTCTGAATAGGTGTTGAAACAGATAAGACAGGTGCGGAGTGCGGCGACACTTGCGGCCTCTGCGGGGTTGGTATAGAGAACGGCACTGGTGAGGGAAATCGGACACCTGTTGATGCAGAGCCGGTATTAGCCGGTACTACGCCAGGAGAGGCAGTGAGAAGACGAGGCTGTGAGATGCGGGGCGTCGAGTAAATGTTGGTGGCACCAAACACTGTAGGAGGCGGTCAGAAATTATGGTACGAGACACCGCAGCTCTTGATGACGTAATGAAAGTCCTGGAGTAGCTATTTACGGCCTTTAATTGTGGAGTATGGGGACAGTATGTTGCCCGTATGAAAGTTAGCCCTGAACTGACTTGTACATCTGCTACTTGTTGGTGTTTGAGCCTGGGAGCGGCTGATTAGGTCAGCAGTTATAGTGGGGGCACATAGTGGGGGGCATATACATACACATATAGCCTACATACAAATAACGGGGATGATACATACATATAACAGGAATGGAACAGATATATGTGAATATATTAATCCCGTGGTCACAGATGGACTGTGCGGATATTCAAAAAATTACAGATATATGTGAATATAGTAATCCCGTGGTCACAGATGGGCTCTGCAGGATTTTAAAAGATACTGATACATCAAATGGACGGATAATTCAAAATGGACCAGCCGATATTCACTAGGATTACATGAGCTAAATGGTGGGGGGAATTTAGTGTGAAACAGGCATTAGGCAGTTAGACTCAAGCCAGCCGGCTTCAGGTACTCACAATCTGCAAAGGAAGAAGACTGGAGCAGAAGTTGTTATTCAGTACAAGAGGACTCCGGGGAAATATCAACAAGTTAACTTTTTAACGGATAACACAAACAAGAGGAGAGGAGGGGGAAAATTCGGTGGTTGAGTACTGAACCGCAATGGTAGAAAAGTGGAGCGGCAGTGGCTGTTGTGTGCTGCTCCTGGTCTTTTATAAACTTCTATCACAGTATTCAGGAAGTGGCTAGAACTTTAACTGATTAACTGCAATATCAAGGTCTCTTCTAAGGTTTCTGAACGGTACAAAAATACGTTTCCATTTGACATAATTAGAAAAAGTGGCTTACAATGTTTTAAATTTTTGAAATAATTGTACGGGAACTTTAATTACGTTGAAGCCAAAACGGATTAGAATTTGAACAATTTATTGCTATGCCGCAGTTTCTGGGCCTAAGTGACTGATAACACGAGTGTAATAACGCAAATTTTGCGCTCACAAATGACTATCATCAACAATTAGAACTCGGACTACTTTCAATTCACCACTACATAGTTCAAAAGGGGAATGCTATTAACACTGACATAAATTCCTGGATTAGAGTATGAAAGAAGATTTTCACAATTGTTAACTCTTGGTAAAGCTTACGATGTTATGCGCGTTTGCTGGAAATCGGCTGATCCATATGTATAAACGTTAAACATATTCATACAAAAACTCGACTTATCAATATTAACTAAGATTAAATATAAATATATAACTTAACCTGCCGAGTCCCAGCGACGTACGATGCACGTCGCTACTTTTTTCCGCGGACAGACCCAACGAAGTGCATCAAACCTCACACAATTGCAAGGCCCATTGTGTGCACATTTTTCAACATTTGCGGGTGATTTTTGGTGGGCATATGTGGGAGACCTTCCTCTACCTGCTATCAAGCGGGGATACTGCCTGGCCCCACCTAACCCCCTCTTCCTCCCCCTCCCCTATACACTGGGCAATTCACCTGTTAGCAGTAACCTAGCCAGTAAAGGTATTATGCCCCACGGGGTCTCCAATGACGAAATTCACTGTGTAAGTGATTCCTGAGGTGTAGGACAAAGAAACAAAGAAGCTAGAGGGAAAAACAAACAGAAGTGATGAGGTGGTAATGTCGTAAAGGAAGGTGCCATATACTGGGGTTTTGGGTGAGTGAACAATGCTTATAAATGCCTATATTATTGTGTGAAAACCAATATAGACTTGTACTACACATAAATTCATACAAAATAAATGAAATAAATTCGTAATTTAAACTGGCTTGAATTAGTTAACCCTTCCACAGTTCGTTTTCTTTAGCCAGGTATCCTTAAAAAGAAGGAAAACCTAAGCTTGAGTGACACCTGTATGAACATTTCTAACTTCAGGATCGCGATTTCTCTATGAATTTTCGATGTTTCTCACCAAAAGCAAAGGTTTCAACCAAAAAACAAAAAGTCAAAAAACATTCGGGACCTTGGAGTAGGCTGGGTAAAAAAAACCAGTCGGGACTGGACGGGTTAATGGCTAAACATTGCACTGTGCAGGTTATATTTACAATACTATTTAAGCCCAAGACTACACTTATAATTCTATCTTATATTAACTTAAAATTACAGCATTACACGGGTCCTTCCACCGGAAGAAAAGAAAATTAACATCGGAAGTCAACAATCAATGCACTCATCTACACTTCCTAGGGATGTGTGTGCAGGTGGGATGGACTGAAGCAATTGTCTGTGAACCCCTCTGCGAACTCAAGATAAAGATTTCCCTGACTCTTCCCTACAATAAGTGACACCTGTCGGTCCATGAATAATCGCGTAACCCAGGGAGTCGCTTCTCTGTCACGACAAAACTCCCCAAATTCAGTGGAGAGATGTGCGTCAGCCAACCTCCTGCCTGGGTGACAACATGTTCATCTCATCCAGACTGACCTGGACTTTCGCTGCCAGGATCGTCCCAGGGGCGCTTCCCATTCACACAACTTACCATCACATTCACACTTGCATTCATTCACTCTTACGCTTCCAGCTCTCCACCTAGTATTGATGAGCGCTTGTCAGGTCCTGAAGTCACTGCCCAACACTAGACCATGCTGACTGTATCTTGAGGGGGTTCCATAGTTTCCCCTCGAATTAAGGCAATTTAAAGTTTCCCACTGAACTGGGCTGTGCCTTTAACCCAAAGTTCAATGAACTCTAGACACAGTCAATGGTCAGACAGTCTGACCTGCACACATTTCTCTGTCCTTCACTTAAATTAATACTGCCATTACCAGCTTTACTCAACATTCCTCAATAAGTCTCCAGGGAAGGCGTCTCTCACGGGGTGGTAATTGTTCATCCATTGAACCAGGTTCAAAGGCTTCTTCCAGGGGTTCTAAGAGCCACTCTTCCCTACTGTAATAGGGCTTCACTTGTCCCGTGGCTCTTTGTATCTTTTTCCCCGTGAACACATTTTCTGCCACATACACACTTCCGTCCATCAACACTTCCACTACACGATATGGACCGTCTCAGTTCACATTAAGTTTTCAACACGTACCAGACGCCACAGTTTCATTCTTAATCCAAACAAGGATTCCAACTCCAACCACTTGATTCTTCCGCCTTAGCCACGTCTCTATACTGAAGCGCCAACTTCCGGTGCGTTTCCCGAATGATTGCATGGGCGACAGCCATCTTGTCTTCCTCACCGTCGACGGAGGGTAAGGGTGCACCATCTAGCCTAGGTGGATGGTGAGAGAAGAAGGCGAAGAAGGGTTGCTGTCCCGTGGATGTATGGACTGCCTGATTCATGGCAATCTGACATGGCTGGAGAAATTGGGGCCAGCGAAGTTGCTGGCCCTGACTTAAGTCGAAAAGGACCGACTTCAGGGTCCGATGCATCTGCTCGGTGATCCCGTTCCCTTGGGGATGATAGAGGGTCATGTAGTAGAGGGTGATTTGGTGTCGCTGGCAGAACCGCTGGAAGTCTCTGCTGGTGAACTCGCCTCCGTAGTCCAGTACGATACTGTGAGGTGTGCCATAGTCTGCCACATACTGCCCAAGTTTGTCTGTGATGAGTGTGGACTGTTTTATTTTGAGGGGGAAGGACCTAACGAATCGGGTGTAATGGTCGACTACTGTAAGAACGTAACAGTAACCCTGGACTCCAGTAAGATCTATGCCAATTCTCTCCAGCGGCTTATTCACTGGAGGCAATTCGTTCCACTGTTGCTGCAGTTCACTGTCCTATTTGGATCTCTGACTAGTTACACATTTTTTGACATTTTCACACACATCAACCTAAAGGTTTTGCCAGCAATATAGTACTTCAGCCTTTCTTATAGTTTTCTTTTGTCTGTGATGACCAGTTAACTCATGTGCATGTTGAAGAGCCTGTACAACTATGGTACACGGGACTATGAGGCTATAATGAAGACTACTGTCTGCCTTCTCCTGCACAAAATATAACACTTTGTTTGTTAAGGCAAACTGATCTAAGGTGGCTTTTGATAGTCTTTTGGCGGGAACTTGACCACATTCGAGATACTGTGCTAGTCCTCCCAATGCAAGTTCTTTTCTTTGATGGGCCTTCATTTGTTGTCGATCCAACCTGAGCCAGGTGGCTTCAGGTGGACGGACTACTACTCGATCTGGACGTGACAGCTGACCTGCTACAAAATTGTTCTTACCCTTGAGATACTGGATGTCATAGTTATATTCTCGCATTTCTAGGATCCGTCGATTCATCCGCGGTGATTTAGTCTTACATTTGAATATACTAGTGAGAGGGTGGTGATCAGTAACTACGGTAAAACGGGTACCCCATAGATGGTGATGGAAGTTACGGCGCGCAAGGACTACAGCTAGGGCCTCTTTATTTGTCGCTGAATATCGTGTTCCACAGGGGTTCAACTTTATACAAAAATACCCGATTGGTTTGTTGGTACCGTCAGATGGAATCTGGCTCAGGATTCCCGCAACATGAGTGTTACTAGCGTCTGTAATGAGGATGAATTGTTGTTCTACCTGAGCTCTAACTAAGACAGGGGCATTCATGAGGCAAGACTTGAGTTGATCAAAGGATTTCTGGCATTCGTACGTACAGATAAATGTTACCTGAGATTTACTAAGTTGGTAAGAGGCGTAGCAATTTTTGCAAATGATGGAACATGTTTTCTGTAAATTCCGCACATTCCTAGAAATCGCCTAACTTCCTTTACAGTGGTGGGAGGTTTCATCTTTGCGACCACTTCAACATTCTTCCGATCAAGTTTCCTTCCTTCGGCAGAGATCTGATGACCTAGGAAGGTGGCTTCTTTACAGCCGAATTTGCACTTACTGAGATTTAATTTCACTCCGTTGTCAGTTAGTAACTGGAAAAGTTGCCTCAGCCGTTCTAGCAGGACAGGAAAGTCAGGTGCCCAAAGAATCAAATCATCCAAATAATTCTTAACCCAACCCTTCTGTAAGAGAGGTGCTAGTATTGAAACCATTCGCCTGGAGAATTTTGCGGGGGAACAGTTGAGACCAAATGGGGGACGTCAAAATCGGAATAGTGCGACCCCATCACTGAAGATAGTGAGGTCACAGCTTTCTTCATCTAACAGAATTTGGAAATACGTCTCTCGCAGGTCAAGAGTGACATAATACTGATGTCTGGCCGCTTGTTCAACTAGCTCATCCAACCGTAGGAGCGGGTAGACGTCAGTCGCAAGGTGTTGATTCACATGACAATAACCGAGACATATGCGTTTCCTACCATCTGGCTTATTTACAAGTACAATAGGTGACACCCAGGCTGCGATAGATCGTTCTATGATTTCTCTGTCCTCCATATCATTTAGAATGGCTGCAATGATCTCCTTCGCTTGTTCGGGATAGCGGTACATGGGTCCATGACTGGGCTGAGGATCAGGTACGGTAATATGAGCAGGAGGGCCACTGATGAGTCCTAACTCACTTTTGTCGAGAATAAAGAGAGGGTCGTGCTTAAGGATTAACTGAGTTAAGTCTTCTTGCTGGGCTTCAGTGAGATGTTGCCAGTTTAGTTCTGTAATTAACTCTTTCAACCTCTGAACACATGTCCTGCTTTGTCTAACTTGATCATTTTCTGGGAGAAGGTCATTGTAAATTTTAGTGACTAACCCTACCAGGAGGTGGATTATCTATTCTCTCATATAATCCAACAATTGTGCCCTTACGAAACACCTTCTCCTTCTTAGTCGCAATAGTGAGTGGGAAGTGGATGGAATTCTCAGAACTGACTTTGACTAAATATTGGTGACTGCTATGACTGACCCTAGGGTGAGGATAAATAATTAGGTTAGTGGCCGGACGGGCATAAACTTAGACTGATATGGGTCTACTTTTGTGGTGGTAAGCAGATTGATTTGCGAGAAGGATCGTGATAGGTTGGAGGGTTCGACTGGGTCAGCCTTCGCTCTTTCAACTATTTCCTTTGTCAGCGAATCTGATTCACAACATAAGGGGCGCATCCTCATAACATGACTCTCTTTGCTCCATCCCACATGAGAGGAGCCTGAGCTAGTACATTGCAACCTGGGAGCAGATCTGTATTGATATAAGAAGTTGGCACTGCCGGGAACCATTGTGTATGGATCTTCTCATCTCCGACCCCGATTTCTGCCCGCAGCATTCCTAATATTCTCAAAGGGGCGCCTGTGACTCCTTGTAAACAGGGCGGGTTTCGCCGTGTATTTACTTCTCCCCTGATTCCCTAGACAACTGATTCCGTAATTAGAGTGTAGTTACTCCAGGTATCAACTATAGCTTCTACTATGTTTCCATTTATCACTACACTAATGGTGGGGGATGTATGACCACAGGTTAGTCATAATTTCTGGGGTGGATGTTGCGAATCTTTCGATTTGGAGTCATTTCGTTCTGGAGGTTTATAATTACGTCCGGGACACCTGCAGTCTCCACGACGACATCCGGGTGTGCGGCAGTCAAAACAATGTCCAGGAGGAGGTTTCCGCCAACTATCTTGGAGACTATGTGATGAGGCTAAACAGTGGGCACAATATTTACTGCTAGATGTTCTGGAGTTGCTAGGCTGCCCATTATTCACTCCACTAGGCTAGATTTGAGCTCACGGACCTGGCGTTTTATCTCTTCTATTTCATCTTTCGGTCCATCTTGACTCGAGTGATCTATCTTGTTCACCGAGATGGACGGCAACGGTCGATCCTCTAGTTTCCTTCCCTTGACGATATTCTCGGCGGGTACCGCATTGACTCAAGGGGTCTGACTCACTTCCAACAACTGACATTCGTGTTCAACTCTGTCTAGGAACGTCTTTAACGGGTACTCATCGTCTAGGAATCCCTCGAGTTTTTCTCGGGACTGGAGAGGTAAGCCATATTACAGCTTCCGTTTGATTGCTTTGTCGCGGTTGGGGAACTTTTCATTAGGGAATTTATGCTCTATCGCCGCATGCTTGCAGATGAAAAGGTGTGTGAAGGCCTGGGGTGACTCTATCCAATCATAACACATTGATTCTAATTCCTGCCAAGCCCGATGAATACTGACTACGATGGCAAACTCCGTTCGAAGAAATTAATTAAGTGCTGGCCATAAGACTACTCGGTGTTTTGTCTTGTTATGAATGAAAATGGCAAGTTCAGGGCTTACTCTGCCATTTGCAATCTGCATGCGCATCACCTCATTTGAATCACATTGTTCAACTAATTAAAAAAACATTTCCAGCCGTGCTGCTGCATCGATATCCTGTAACTGGTGGAGTCCCAGAATCGGAATATCACGGGGCTTTGTGAGACTCCCTTTTGCTTTCATTGTTGGATGAGGGTTAGAAGATTGAGGATAGGATGGATTCGTGGGGAACCGTCGAGCTTCTGACTCGTCTAAATCGCCAACTAACTAAATAAATCTAGGTGAAAGTTCCTCCTCCTCTTGAATTTGAATAAATGCCCTATCTCGCCAGTTCATGGTCTTAAGAGAGGGGTTAACCCTTATTTCTATGCTGTCTCACTCTGCTCTCCTTGACATGTGACCCCTAATTTCCGTTAACAGTCTTATTCCTTTCACTAGACCAAACCATAAAATACGTAAGTTGCGTTTCCATGTCGATATTCATTCCATTATCAGTGAAGAATAATTTTGCCGTCCTCAAGGAGCTTTAAAGATAATTAATTCTAGAATTATCGCGAGATTAAGTGGGCCTCCTGTGTACTGTTATTGAGGGATTCTATCTCGATTCATTCATTAACTCTAACCATATCACACAACAATATCTCATCCCACAACAATATTTAATCCCACAACAATATCTTATCCCACCGCTTTAGCCACCAGTGCAATACTCGGATTTTGAATACCTGTGTAATGATGGAATATTAACCTATTGTGTAATGAGAAATTAGTTACCAGTGTAATAACCAGAAATTCGATACCACCAACGCTGACACCAGTGTAACGCTGGCAATTGAGTACCACCAGTGTACTGATCAATTTAGTCACAGTATAATGATCAGAATCATTACAGTAGTGACACAAGCATAACGCCGGTAAATTTAGTTACCACACCGGTGTAATGTTCGGATTTTTGTTACCACCGTAATGATCCGAAACGTAGAGAATATGCTGCCACCAGTCTGACGATCAGACAATAGAGAATATGGGAAATGGCGTGGTGTGATCTTATTTTCAAATAGGGTAGCGTGCTTATTTACTGGGCATGAGCAAGTAGATATTTGTACCCCTTGCGGGCCACTCAATCGCACGTATAATATTCCTTAGAGGATAGCAAAATTCAAACTCAAAGTGATGTAACCTAAGATTTACTAAATAACAGAAAATAAATAATAGGAACAAAAAAAAAAAGATTACTCTTCAAATGATGAATGAACAAGAACTGATAGACAAATTACTCTTCGAGACTGTGGTTAACATAAAACAGAGTATAACTAAGATCTATAACTCTAAGAATATGAATCGTCACAACTAACTAACATTCAAAACACACAGATACACGCGAATACAGTAATCCCGTGGTCCCAGTTGGACTCATCGGGAAGAATATAACTAGGATCTGTAACTCTAAGAATATGAATCTTCACAACTAAATCAATATTTCAAATGATACAGATACACGAGAATATGAATCTTCACAACTGAATAAACACTCAAAATGATACTAATACATGTGAATATAGTAATCCCGAGGTCATAGGTGGACTCTGTGGAAATGCAAAAGATACAGATACGCTTGAATATAGTAATCTCGTGGTCATAGATGGACTCTGAGGGAATAAAAAAATACAAATATATTGTGAATATAGTAATCCCGTGGTCACAGATGGATTCTGCGGGAATTCAAAAAAATACAAATATATTGTGAATATAGTAATCCCGTGGTCACAGATGGATTCTGCAGGAATTCAAAAGGTACAGATACACCAAATGGATGGATAATTCAAAATGGACCAGCCGATATTCACTAGGATTACGTGAGCTAAGGGGTGGGGGGAATTTAGTGTGAAATAGGCGTTAGGCAGTTAGACTCAAGCCAGCCGGCTTCAGGTACTCGCAATCTGCAATGGTAGAAGAGTGGAGCGGCAGTTGTTATTCAGTACAAGAGGAGTTAGGGCAAATAGCAACAAGATAACTTATTAACGTATAACACAAACAAGAGGGATGGAGGGGGGAAATTCGGTGGTCGAGTACTGACCTGCAACAGTAGAAAAGTGGAGCGGCAGTGGCTGTTGTGTGCTGCTCCCGGTCTTTTAAACTTCTATCACAGTATTCGGGAATTGGCTAGAACTTTAACTGATTAACTGCAATATCAAGGTCTCCTCTAAACAGTACGAGAAATACTTTTGCATTCGACATAATTAGAAAAAGTGACTTACGATCTTTAAAATTTTTGAAATAATCGTACGGGATCTTTAATTACATCGAAGCCGAAACGAATGAGATTTTGTACAATTTATCGCTATGCCGCGGTTACTGGGCCTATGTGACTGTCAACACGAGTGTAATAACGCAGATTTTGCGCTCACAAATGACTGTCATTAACAATTAGATCTCAGACTACTTTCAGTTCCCCACTACATAGTTCAAAAGGGAAATGCTATTAACACAGACATGTGTGAAAAAGATCATGCTAAAGCTTACGATGTTATTTTTTTCGTTCTCTGGGAAATGGCTGATCCATATGTATAAACGCTAATCATATTCATTGAAATGCTCAACTTAGTATTATCAATATTAGAAATATACTTACATTATGAATAATAACTAAGATTAAATTTAAATATATAATTAAACGGCTAAACATTGCACTGTGCAGGTTATATTTACAATACTATTTAAGCCTAAGACTACACGTACATTACTAACTTATATTAACTTAAAATTATAGCACTACGCATTTAAATGATAAGATTTTTTCTTTAACTCTGCGGGCAATATTGGTTTTATCGATACCACTGGACCTCTCCTGGGCGATTCTTCATCATCATCATCATCATCATCATCATCTTCTTCTCCTCTTTTAATTGTCCGTACCTGTCAGACGAATTTATTTTCAGCTGCCGCCAAATTGTTGTGTTCATTCTGAGGGAGGTTTCTCGAACAATCAGGGTTAAACATCTTTCAAAATGTAAGCTTATCCCCCCTACAAGTCTTCGGTAAGCTCATGCCACATCTCACTTATAAAATTTATATAGATGTGTTTCATATAGCTCGACATGGTCCCAATTGACTCGAATTAAATTGTCTTATGCTTTATCAACTGCCCACAAAATTTCAGAATTTCAGCTGTGTTTCTGGTCACAATTGGTGCTAAATTATTCCTTACTCCAATGGAAACTTTAATTAAATGAAAGAAAAAACATTCGGGAGCCGAGTGCTAATCGCCCGCCAGAATATGATGATGGCCAAATCAAAGACTTTGGCCATATCTTGATACCTTGAGGGTTTCATGGTGATAGCTCAAGCCGTTCATGAGATATAATGGTGCTAAAGGCGGACGATAAAAACTAGTTGACTTTTTGCAGCCATTTTGGTGACCTTGACCTTGACCCCGAGTGCCCATTTTCGAACTACGCCAAGATTTTGACCATATCTTGATACCCTGAAGGTTTCATGTTGATAACTCAAACCGTTCATGAGATATAATGGTGCTAAAGGCGGGTGATAAAAACTAATTGGCCTCTGGCAGCTATTTTGATAAACTTGTCCTTGATCCCGATTGCCCATTATTGAAATTGTCAAAGATTTTGGCGATATCTTGATACCCTGAAAGTTTCATGTTTATATTCAAGCCGTTCATGAGATATAATGGGAACAGATACACACACACACACACACACACACACACACACACACACACACACACACACATACACACACAGGCGGAAAAACATTATCGCTCCGCCTTGTAAAGGTGGGCGTTAATTATGATTGGACTGGGCGCCAAACGCAATTAATTCCTTTTATATAAAGAGCAATTTCAAAGTTTCGAGAAACTGTAATGGCATAATCCAAACGTGTTCCTTTCAGTTCTTTCACGGTAGACTAAAGACGAATCGTTCCCATGGCCCAAAAAGAATCAAACACCCCTTCTACTTCCCCCTGAAGCATTGGATGTGCACCCTCGTAGAAGTGTTTGCCGCCAATCATCTGCCAGGATTGAGTCCTGACTTTCTTAATGCATATTTTTCTTCAGACGACAGAGTACGAGTATCTTTACTTCTTATACTCTTCTTTTGTTCGTTTCACATGACACCGCCAAATGTCGATTTTTCCTCTCAATGTACTTGAACCCTCAACATTTTTTGGTCGATTTAGAAATCTCTTATAATATATTCTGAAAAACTTGCTAGACTCCTAAGACGACATCACTGGATTTCAAAAGCCAATCCTTAGTGTTTAGGTAACGTAATGTGGTGGATCACTAATTATGTCCGCAACAGTACTCGACAGTCAAGAGGCATTAATCTTTCATCTTCCTTCTTCTTTTCCTGCTGCTGCTGCTCCTCCTCCTGTTCCTCCTCCTCCTCCTCCCCTTCTTCATCATCATCTTCTTCCAGCCCCGGCATTTTGGGCGGAGGGGAGTTCTTGCACCAAGCCCTCCTACAATCAACCAGCCAAGTGTACCAAACCTTAGGGCGTCGGGTGTACCTGCACTTCAGCAACTCTGACGAGCCTGGGGCCTTCCTCGTGTCGCAGGTTCTGAAAGGCACACACGGCTACGTCGAGTCCATGGACTACATTATCTACCAACAGATCAAAAGAGACATTGTTCGTACCACGTATATTATGGATGAGAAGGTAATTATCTGACTGTGAGTTTATAAGCCTACATAAGAATAACTAACTAAAATCCCACTTAGTAGGGCTAGGGTGTTTGATCCAGACAATTAAAACGGGGGTACCAGTCACTCACTCCTGGGTGGCATTCAATGAGCAGTACATGAACTCTAACAACCCTACGGCTTGAACCTTTATGGGCTAAATCGGGTTGAAGCCCCTCCGCCCACTAGACCACCAGATATCCATTTTGTTGAGCTTATGACCTAAGTAAATTAGTAATTAAAAGTCATCAAAACAAAATACAATCATGCTGACGCTTACTCCGACCTAAAGATGCGACGGAATGGGATAACAAATTCTTACAACATCGGCATTTTCCACATTTATCTTGCTTCCACCCGACTATTTTATTCACCTTAAGAGACCTCTGACTTAAACACACACACACACACACACACACACACACACACACACACACA
>JAGKTI010019372.1:1242-16571 GCA_018397915.1 Birgus latro | reverse complement strand
CTCTCTCTCTCTCTCTCTCTCTCTCTCTCTCTCTCTCTCTCTCTCTCCCTCTCTCCCTCTCTCTCTCACCAACACACCTTCGGCAGGGGTTGTACAGGGTGACAATGTATTCCTCCAGCATAGACCTCCATTGGCACCGAAGGACGCACTGGATTTAGCAGCTCCTGTACACTGAGGGAAAAAAAAAACATGTACAGTCAGTTACAAAAGTTCGGTCACCCCTTCTGCCTCTCATTCACTGCTGGATTTATGAAGACTTTAATTTAACGTTCTAGATCTGGGTACTCAGTTATGCATCTTTATCCTTTACGTTTCACTCAAGCATTTATGTATCCAGTCATGAGAGAGGGGGAACGAATTTTTGCACCTGACTGTACACCAAATTAAAAAAGAGTTAGGTGGTAATGTGGAAGATAAATCGGTAAGGAGAAGACGTTACGATATTGATATATAACTCGCCTGTTGATAATGATGAGGCTGCCATTCTTTCTCATCTCCAGCACATTTGGCATATCAGGGGGACATAACCCACGGCGACGGCACTCACTGTCTATCCTGCCGAGAGAGAGAGAGAGAGAGAGAGAGAGAGAGAGAGAGATTGTTATTAAGTTTACCGTACTTCCATCAGATATGTAAAAATAACACACACACACACGCGCACACACACACACACACACACACACACACACCGAGAGAGAGAAGTCCCACATGAGATACCTTTATAGCAGGAAGAGAAGAANAGAGAGAGAGAGAGAGAGAGAGAGAGAGAGAGAGAGAGAGAGAGATTGTTATTAAGTTTACCGTACTTCCATCATATACGTAAAAATAACACACACACACACACACACACACACACACACACACACACACACACACACACATCAAGGAAGAGGAGTTCCACTGGTGCTTCCTTTAACGGTAGGAGCTTTGAAACAAGTGAATGGATGGAGAGGAGGAGTACTTTAATGAGGTAAACATGTTGCAGAAGGGGAGTACACTGAAGGGAGTAACTGAAGCATGTTGCAGAAGGGGCGTGCTTTGAAGGGAATAAATGAAGAATGCTTAACCAAGTATGCAAAGATTTATCACAACTTCTTCTCTTAGTTTAAATCACTCTTTTTTCCTCATTACCTTGGGAAAACCGAAGACTGGAAATAGTAATCGAAGAAGACATCAGAGAGGGTAGCAAATGCCCTCTGGAAGAAGGTGAGGGGGTGCTTGTGTGTCATGATGAGGGAGCCGACGAAGGAGGGGAACTGAGGACTCCCTACTGACAAGGCGGTCGGCCCACTCAGCCCTACAGGTGTCACCCAAATGAAAGGCACCTGGGAGATAGATGAGATAGAAGTGATATAAATAGCATACAAGACAATAAAGGGAAATATGGAAAATAAAATGCAAGAGAATTATGTATATTGTGCAAAATAAATCGCTAAGAGGTGCTACGAAGCTTTCTGTGTCACTTAGATTACGAAGATTAATTTTAATAATAAGGCTCGGTATTTATATCGCTTACCTTCATCTTGTGCACCATGAAGGGGAAAAAATCGAAGCAGAACAATAAATCACTAAGAAGGGAGTGATATGAACTTTCTATGCCACTAAGAATACGAGTTTCCATTCCTTACCTTCAGCTTGTGCACCATGGCGAGGAAACATTCGGAGTAGAATATACTCAACACGACCACATCGAACTCCTCACTCAGCAACGCCTGCACCTTCTCCTGCCCCAAGATGTCTGAACACGTCTCATGAGCGATCTTAGCGAGGGCCTGTAAGATGGCGTGAGTCAAGGGCCCATATTCTCGTAGGGTAAGGAGGCTCCCCAGCACCTCTTCCTTAGCGATTTATTTTCCAAACCACCTATCAGCATCCTCTTTGGGGCTTCTTTTACCTTTTAAGGATCGACACACATTGCATGAATAACACACAGGAATATAGTAACGGAACAGAATTAGAAATAAGTCGGTAAGGAAGAGGTGTTAGTGAGTCAATTTCCTGGATAAACTATAGTCATTCCACCTTAACTTGGCCCAGGTTTTCGTCCTTTTGTAGCTTATTTCGCGAGGCTCAATGGCAAATAAGACAGTGTTACGGTTTTCCATGGCACGTCTTCTTGACTAGCATCATATTCTTGCGTTAATCTATTGCTACAACTTAGCTTTCAAGATGGAGAGATGCCAACTCTAGGTCAGGTTAGAGTAAACAGAGTATAGTTTCCACATCAGTTTGCTATCATCAGAAATAGTTTTACATGTTAGGCACTTGACAGAAATTCCACTGTATCAATGAACGTAAATATGTTTATATCATAGTCGCAATGTTTATACTACACACAGTACATTCCAGCCTGACACACTCCAGCTTTGTCGTGATGTGGATGGCATGTATGTGGGTGAAGATACAAGAAGATACAGACAAGTTATGTGGAGATTCAATCAAGGTATGTGGGTGGAGATAGAAGGAGATTCAGTCAAGGTATGTGGGTGGAGATACAAGGAGATAAAATCAAGCCATGTGGATGGAGATACAAGGAGATAAAATCAAGCCATGTGGGTGGAGATACAAGGAAATACAATCAAGGTATGTGGGTCATGCTACTAGAAAATACAATCAGTCTCATGCACAACTTAAACTTGCGAAGGTTTGTGAATATGGAGTTTGTGGAATGGGGAAAATGAAGATAACACAAAAGCATTCTTAGGGACAATTTATCCCCTAGAAGAATATCACAAAAGGGAACCTGTATTCTTGCCACTTAGATACTCACTTTAATTTGACTGTGAAATTAATGGCAGGCAAAGCATACGAGTGAAAGAGAATTTATAAGCAATCTTGAGTACAAACTTAAGCTCAAGAATGTTTGTAAATACGTAGCCTGTGGAGATGAGAGATGAATAAAGATAAAAGAAATGAATAAGCCATCTCACAGACAACTTAAGATCAAGAATATTTGTAAATACTGAACCTGTGGCACGGAGATGCGGGTATCGTGGAAGAGATTGCCGGTTAAGGAGTTCCATTCTAAGCTGTCCACAACCACCTCCCTAACACCAGGTCTTGCTTTGTCAGACTTGAAAGGCGTCACAACAGTCACCTGAAAACAGTTGTGGGAAAACTATAAACGATCATATATTTACCTGACGAAACCAGGTCGCCAGCATTAAGTCACTTGCGTGAAATTCGATGTACCTGTAATTATACACCTGCAAAATAGTTTCCGTGTTTTGCCCTATAGCATGCCTTGACATCAGTAGCTTCGACCTGCCTCCTTTCTTTCGTCATCTACCAAATATTTTCACGGTTACCTTCCTCCTCCTACAGATGCTTTCAAAGTCTCTTGCCAGTTTCTGATGTGGCTTCTCATTATCTCCAATATCTATTATTGTTATATTATTATTATTTTTAATATAATTATCATCATTATTAAAATTATTATTATTATTATTACTAGCCGAAAAGGTCCGCCCTCCTGGCGGCCTTTTTCGGCTAGCTCCTGCGGAGGGCTGATTGGGTCTTCGGCCAATATACCTAATGTAGCTTTACATCATACAATTAATCCTAATAAATTATATACCAAAACACTCCCTGGATCATGCTGATTCAGCATATGTATCATATCATATGTGAGGGTAGACCCTAAGGGAGCCGAGTTTGTAGGTAACAAACATACAAACACTCGCCTTTATTATTATAGATTATTTTATTAAAATTTTTTATTATTATCGGATGATAGATTACTACAGGTACTGTCACTATTATTATTATTATTATTGTTATTATTATTATTATTATTATTATTATTACTCTTATTATCGGTGCCCACCTTACCAACACTCACCTGGTTGCCTCTGTTAGCCAGGCCGTTGATGATGCCGCTGTAGAATATGGTGTGGCTCTTGGCTGCTATGGGACTGAGGAAGAGCACCCTGACCCCTCCTGACCCCCTCACCGCCACAGCCACAGCCACCACCACAGCCAGCCACCACCTCATCCTCAAAGACCCACGCTGAGAATGTACCCCTGGGCTGTGAAGGAGGTGGGATTAAGTGTGAAGATAACACTGATCCCTCCTGACCCCCACACCACCACCACAGCCACAGCCACACCACCACCACAACCACAGCCACAACCACCACCATTTCATCTTCAGGCATGCACACACCTTCGAATGAACCATGCTGAGAATTAACTAAGCTGCATTTTATTCGTGCATACTTGACTCACTTTTACCACGCTCAAAAGATGACACAGGAAGAGCACCTTATGGTTTATATTTGCTGGTTCGTCTAATTCGTTTTTTTTTCCTTATGTGGGTTTATTTGATGGTGGAGGTTTTCGGAAAATTATTGTTAGATGTTAAACTGTCCTCATCTAAGCTAACATAAAGAGATTCTAACGTATACAGGTTGCATTCTAACGTATACAGGTGGCATTCTAAAATACAGGTGATATTCTAAGGTATACAGATCGCATTCTAATGTATACAGTTTCATTCTAATATATACAGGTGGCATTCTAACGTATACAGGTTGCATTCTAACGTATACAGGTGGCATTCTAACGTATACAGGTGGCATTCTAACGTATACAGGTGGCATTCTAATATACAGGTGGCATTCTAACGTATACAGGTTGCATTCTAACATACACAGGTGGCACTACTTCGCCAATCGCAACAAAAATAGTGCTTACTTCCTCGACATTAGCACCTCGTCCCCATGATAATATATGCGGAGATATGTAAGGCTAGTTTAGGATCTGAGCACACGTTTCAGAGCAACAAAAACATCAAAATTCAACTCACATGAAAGGAAAAGGTCTCCAGAATGAAAGATGTTGGTCTGTGGCTGGTGGAGCATCTGTCCTACGTGTGAGACAGGCCATTTTGTAAGAGCCTTAGTAAGTGTATTGTATATGCCTTAATGTATACTAGGAATGTATAGTGTAACTGTGAGGAATCCTGTTGTGGCTAGATCTGAGTCTTTGCAAGCTCAGGGACATGTGACCAGCTTCGGTTGTAGCAAGCGGGATCAAAGTAGCAGACAGAACGTGATACAACACACACACACACACACACACACACACACACACACACACACACACACACCTGTATCAATCAGCTCAGTAAATCAAGACACCACCGACTACTGAGTTTTGTTTCAGCAACTGCACCTGTTCCCTCTATCTATTCCTGTTCCATATCTGTCTGCGCCTGCGTTTCATTTCGTAATAAAATAATACTGCTCAGTTTTCATCACATCAATCATTTACCTCCGGAAAACGAGAAATGGAAGTATCATAGCTCCATTTCTGAACGGCTCGAGTTTGTGTGCTGCTGCTACGGCCAGGGAAGTTACCCGTCGTTCAGCAAGGGTGGTACGGACTTAGCACCCTTAACCTTGACTGCCACGGGCTTTAGTTCATCTTTGTAGTGGTGGTGATGATAAGAGACAGCCCTTATCGGTAGGAGGGTATGGATAAAGATATATATTTTTTTAGATGAAAGACTGATGTAAATGTACTCTGGTTTTTTACATATCTATCCTAAATTAGTGAGAGAAATGAGAAACCATATAGAAAGTGAGAGGCAGATTATATTAAATTATTCAGATTGATGTAGACACAAAATCTGTATCCATTCCCTTAGCTTCTAGAATATTGTTTTATTTTGGTAGTAAAAGACAGGAATTATCAGTGGATTAATGTTAAGTGGGATATTGTAATTTTTTTTTACTTTCTTCTCTCTCTGTCTCTCTCTCTCAAACATACACACACACACACACACACACACACCGCTCGCTGGCGCAGTGGTAGCGTTCTCGCTTGCCATTTGGTAGACGGGAGTTCGCGCCTCGCTCAGGTTGCGAAAAGTTTCACTGACGAAGTGGGTGGTTACTGTCCCCCTTGAGCAAGGGGATGGGTGTGTGCGTGTGTGAAGGTCACAGCCTTGCCCATAGATCGGACTATATGAGCTCTCAGCTCCCTTCCGGGAGGGTAAAAGCTGACGATCACTACCATCAAGTGATCCTGACCGACCCGGTGAGTTACACACACACACACACACGAGAGACGGTGAAAAAGAACAGGTAACTTCATCCGTACCTGTCTGTTGATGAGCAGAAAACCAAGGACTATAATTAATCGTAGTTTGAGGTGTCCTTTCTGTCCCTTCTTTCTTGGTAGTATATTTTGATCGTTAAACTTTAGCGCTGTCTTTTATGCAACTAATTTATTCAGGTGTTGTCAGTATTTAGTTAATTTATATACACCTACGACTCCCTCACCTGGTGGCACTGATATGACTGAATGATTAAGCCACTGAGGTACGTGAATTAAGCTGGAAAAGGACATCTGGGCCAAGATAAGGTAAAAAGACTATAGCATTGAATACTAGCGTTAATCCTATGTTATACTTGGACACTGAAGATGGAAACATGGCAAATTTACACCTCGTACTCTACCTTGACCTTGCGTTGCCTTCTCTCCGTCTTGAATTTTAAGCTGTTACAGAAGATTAACATTAGATTACGATGCCAGTCACGAAGAAGTCCTGTGGAATGAATGCAGAGCCACAGTATCGTTGTTTTTTCCTCCCAGTAAGTGAAATAATCTACAAAAGAAGGAAAATCCAGGCCAAGTTAGAGTGAAATGAGTACAGCTGAAGTGAAAAGAGTAGATTTTCCCACTGCATCATACACCCAGGAGTTCCTACCTCACCAGGCGATAACACTGTGTGGTAGTGGTAGTAGCAGTTAGTCTAGTAGTAGCAGTAGTAGTAGTAGTAGTAGTAGTAGTAGTAGTAGTAGTAATAATAATAATAATAATAATAATAATAATAATAATAATAACAGCAGCAGCAAAAGAATCTTGGGGCATCACATGGTATACTGATCGTTTAGGAAATCACCGCCTCCCTCCTGAGCGATACTTTTTGGAACCAGTGTACAGCTTGAACACATACACTCCTGTCATGTACTTTTCTCGTTTTATTCTTGCTACCTTCAGACGATTTTTCTATATTCGGGACAGATTTTTTTCCCCTGAACTAGAGAGGTTAAACAGAATTATTTAGCCTCCATGATTACTTACTAGAATTGTCCCAGGAATAAGAATTACCAGTTTTCTCTTCGGGTAAGGAAGCTCCCTAACATCTTTTCCTATGCGATTTATTTTGCTTATTACACTACCCTGACCCGTATTCTCCTCGGTGAAGGCAGCTCCCTAACAACTTTTCCCAATCGATTTAGTTTACTTATTACACCTTATTGTCTTCTTCTGCGTTACATAAATCCTCCAAACATCGCCATACTCTGCATAAATAACCACCCATTAACCAAAAATAAATCGCTGAGGAAGAGGTGCTAAGGAGCCTCCTAACCCGACCAGAATGTCTTTGGCTTTGACGATTTCTCTCACCTGAAAAGAAAAAAAAATCGTCTGATGCAAGAGTGATTAATATATTTATACCCCTTTCATCTTAACTTGGCCCAGAATATCGTTCTTTTTCACCTTACTTCACGTTGATCGGTGGCAGGAAAGACAATGCTATGGTTCTACATTCCTTTCCATGGCACTTCTTCGTGACTAGTGTCATATTCTAGCGCTAAACTGTTCTTACCTCTCAGCATTCAGGGTGGAGAGGCGGCAATTTTAGGCTAAGTTAGGGTAAGTGTATAGGTGTCAGTCGAGATGGTCTGCAGTTCCCTTAGGAATAATGCTTCTCAGGGGCGAGTGGGGCTGGTCACCTTTGCCTTAAATGTCGGGACTTAGTAGCCTAGCCCCGGGTCCCTACGCTCCTGGATTGGATGAATGAATGAATGAATGATGAATAAAGTCGTCCAATATTAATTTGAATAAAATGCGTAAAAGATTCGACAGCAGCGAACGGGTTAACTATACACTATTCACTCTAACTAGTGCAAATTGACATCTTTCTATCTTGGATGATGCTAGTCACGAAGAAGTGCTATGGGAAGGACGTTGAACCAAAGTATTTTCTGCCACTACATGAATAAACTGCGAAAAAGGGTAAAACATAATATCCGCCAAAAATTGATGACCTATAGACGGATGGAGAAATAAATACAGATAGAAAAAGAGAAACAGAAAGTATGATAATTTCAGGAGCAAACCGTTCAAAACACACTGCGCAGGGAAGATGTGGGGTAGTGATACACCTCTCTCACTTACGCATAGAATACTGAATCGCTTACTATCACAGAGTACCCCTACACACACACACACACACACACACCATCCCTCTCCCCTCACCCGGACTCCCACCACACATACAAATAAATTACTTGTTATCTCCGGACGAGTTTACTTACCTTACAGTAGACCTTTTGAACTAGAAGGGTTCGATGAAACCTTCATTAAACGCTTCATTTCCCGAGGGCTCTTCTTGGATGGGTGGAATCATCTGGCGGCAGCAAAAATGTACTACAACAATACTTTGTCGGATTATGTCAGCTAAAGAAAAGTTACCTTAATCAGTTACAGATGCCCGGTTCAATAAAGAAACTGACACATAACTCAGAAAGCTACAAAATACTATCACCGAAGTGGACTATAAGTATTAAAATGTTTATATAATGCATACTTCTTTGAGTGAGGTGAGTCAGGCGGGGAGTGTTTTGGTAATAAGCGAGCACCACAATGGACTGGAGTTGCCGATAGCTGTGTTGACTAAATTATTGGCCTCTTGAGTAATCTGACTACCCAGAGTTTACCACCAAATAATGTGTTTAATAAAGTCAGCTAGTACTTTTTTGGCTCCTCTTTTTCGCCAGTTTTCTCCTCTTTTTCGCCAGTTTTCTCCGCTTCATCAGCTTCTTCTTCCGTTGATGAGATGCTGCAGACTGTCAGAAACATGATTTTACTCTTGGGTATCAAACTAACCTCATCTAACCAAACTAAAGAGATCGTAACGCATTTAGATGGCACTGATTCGCCATGAGCAAAGGCAAATGGCGCCCATCCTTCACCAAACCATTTCGTCCCTTTCATTATTTTCTTCATAAGGGGATAGCTGAAATCAGTTTACTTTCTAAGAACACTTCGTCGACCACATACAGCAAATAATCCGTAAAAGGGGGGGGGGGAAGGGAAAAAGAAAGAACCACGGAAAAGAGAGAAGCCCAGAAAGTAAATATTGACCGAAATTTAGTTCTCATCCACAGGGCCGCTAGTGGATATGAGTTTTATACAGAAGGATGGGAGAACTGGCGACTCAAGCATGTTATACCTATCTTCTCTGTTTTCTCTCGAGAGTTGTAACAAAAAACGTAGCCAAAGTACGGCAGATTTGATCATCCAGGGATATTTAAAAAAAATCCCCACCTTTACAGCATACACTCTTTTCATAACAATGGCAATGACTCTAGGAAGGATTTTTTTTTTTTTTTTTTTGCGAAATTGACGGTAACTTTGGATTTAGTTGCCCGGCTATATTATTATTTTATCGACGTAACACAAACTAAATCTAACAAGACCTCTACTACTCATATAAGCTAAACACATTAGTCTAAATCTTAATCCTTCGGTCACATGAGTCCAAACCTTGACATCATCCCTCGGTCACATCCGTCCAAACCTTGATATCCCTCGGTCACATCGGTCCGTACCTCGGCATTCTTCGGTCCCAGCCTTGGCATTTCTCGGTAGTAACCTTAGTAAACAAGGAGATAACGTAGTCTTTTATCGACTACAGTTCATTCACATTAGCCTGACGGTGATTTTCGGTATGACAGCCTATTCGGTATTCGTCGCACGGCAGAATGAGGCAATACTATGGCCCTTAAACCCTACCCACAGCGCTGCTTTGTGGTTAGCATCGTCTTCTAGTGTTAATCTCTCATTATATTTCATTTCTGACGATGGAGTGATGGCAGTTTTCCGCCTAGTTAACGTAAAATATATAAGAAATAAATGAAAGTGCAGTAATAGCAGCAGATAAAGCCCAGGTTCATCTATAACTTGAACCCAGTAGACTACCGCTGAAACTGTCCTCCAGTAGTCCACCAAGGAGGGTAAGCAAGCCAAGGAAATGACAAAGAATGGGAATGAATGGTGGAAGATATGTTAATAGATCCACATGACAAAGTTACACAATATTTTCGTCTGACTGGAGTGGATGGCTTTTGATACAGGTGTTTTATTATTATTATTATTATTATTATTATTATTATTATTATTATTATTATTATTATTATTATTATTATTGATCGTCTGGTGTGTGAAATGGAGCCTAGGGTTTAAAGGCTTGAGTTATGAGTGATGGAATGTGTAGTCCATCTGATTGGGTACTTTCTTCAGAGTTCTAATTTTGTGAGATTCCCTATCTGTGGATCCAGCCCATTTATTGCATTGGTGGATGTGGATTGTGATGATGATGATTATTCAGGTTTTTAAGTCTAATTACGCAAAGGGAAGATCAGTTTCATACAAAAAATTCATCACTTTCCCATTGCAACTTTGTTTTGTTTTATTTATTTATTTATCCATTTTAGTAGTGTGTTAATTTGTACAAGGAATCAAAGGGGCTTTTTAAGGAAGAGTGGAGTGAGGTAGAGTGGAATGAGATAGAGTGATGAGGGGAAGTGTGTGGTCAGGTAATGTGCAGTGTTACAGAGGTATGATGAGGTGTGGGGAGATATGGTGGAGGTGAGAGTGAGCTTGAGGGAGAGGATGAGGGTGACAGTAGGAGTGAGACTTTAGGTTAGGGAGAAAGGTAAAAATCAGGGCGAGAATGACAGTAAGAGTGAGGCTGTGGGTTAGGATGAAAGGTAAAAGTCCAGGGTGAAGGTGTGGCCTGGTGGATAGAGTGACAGGCAAGAGTGTGTGTGATGCGGTAAGGTGAGGGTGAGTGTGAACCTTGAGTGAGGGTGAAAGTAAGAGTGGGAGATAGCATGTGGTCACTTGAGGTAGCATTAGCGAGGCGTTATATGCTCTAGTCTAGGCGCAGTATGATGGGCGTGATTGTAAGCATGACAGCTAGAGTGAGAGTGTGGGCGAGGGTAAAGCATAGGATCAGTGTGAGAGGGTAAAACATACAAGTGTGAGACGGTAGGGTGTGAGCAGGAGGAGTGGAATGATAATAAGGTGTGATTTAAGTGTGATAAGGATTAGGATGAGTGTGAGGTCAAGGATGAGAGTAAAGGGTGACAGCAAGAGTGAGGTTTTGAGTGAGGATGAGGGTGTGAGCAGCACCAAGAAATTAGGAAAATCTGGTGGTGGATGCCAAAAAATCTGTAGAACTCTGTATATCTGCTGAAGTGACCATTCCCTGGAAACCACTATAACGCAATGTGGATCTTAGGGTGGAAACAGGCCAACACCGCCCTATGTTTTCCACAGCCACTCTCCCCTCGATCCCCCTGAATTTTTCACTAACTGGCCGGAACTCGCATACGAAGCCGACATACTGGTTGAAAAGAGAATTTGGGCAGACTATAATAGCACCACTGTATAGATATACCAAAAAATGATAGGGATTTTTTTTTTCTCGAAAAAGTGTACTGTGTATAGCCCGTTTGTCATCATCTCATGGAACTTAGCCTTTCACACAAATACAAAATAGTGGTTGCATGAATATTGATGAGCCTTCCTTATGAGGTGGGAATGAATATCCTTGGTTACAAGTCAAATCATCCCTCCAGTCTGACTACACTTAATCATGAGCGAAGCTTGAAAGGGGTTAAGTAATTTTGTTAAGTGATAACAAACTAACTTCAGTTATTCATAATAACTCAATATAGCATTTGAGACAAGCCACATTTAATTAGATTCTGTCCTCCAGGTGAGATGATGTCGTTCTGTGCATTCCACCGATATACAAACACAGCATTTGTCTTACTGAGCAACTCGCAGTGGAGCTGGTAGTTCACACACAGCATATAAAATGACTTATTATGGAACTACCAAAAGGCTGGAGCAATATCTCTAGCGGTTAACTTTCTTCTTATCTGCGAAGAAAGTGGTCTGTATTTTATTCTGAAAACATTTTTGATATGGAAATCTGTAGACTATGCCTCTTTTTTCAAACAAAATCTGACAATTTGAAAATGCCCATAAAATCTATAGATCAACGGGTAAATCTGCAGAAGTGGCAACATTTAGGCAGAGTGGAATGCTATAAAGATACCGGCAGGAGGAGTGCCAGGACTAGGAGGCCTGGAGGACAGTCAGTGCAGCTCAGGTAGTCACTGTGTGTGGATGTGTGCCGCTCCAAGGTGAGGACAGAAAGTAGCCATAGATCAGAATGTAGCCCCTCTTTCTTAGCGAGTTATTTTATTTATTTACTTCTTTTAATATTTCGGTTTAACATTCTTTTGTGTGTTAATTATAGCGTTCCAGTTCCTACACAATTTCTTCTGATTATCGATGTAGTTTGCGTAAACAACATAAGAATATATCAACGTGTCATTTCCAATACTACTACTATTACTACTACTACTACTACTAATAATAATAATAATAATAATAATAATAAAAAGAACAACAACAACAACAATAATAATGATAATAATAATAATAATAATAATGTTAGGTACGAGTATATCAGCCAACTCTTGGACATATATCTTATTATCTTCTTTTTTACCTCCAGACAAATATACACAGTTCAGAATATACTTTTTTCACATTTAAACGGCACGATAAAACGTTTAGAGGCGGAATACAGTGATATCACGGTTCAGTCGTCCTTTTCACAGCACTTGTTTGTGACTAGCACCGGTCGGGACTGGACTAAAGCGGTCATGCCAAGAACCTGGGCAGGATTTTCCCAGTCCTGCACACAAGGATGCGCCATTGTACTGGGCAAGAAGGACAGCCACGAACACCCTCTGCCCGGGGGTAAACACCTGGCACGGCAAAGATGGAGGGCAAACGCAAAGACGAATATTTTTAAAAATCGAATTTTGCGCAAATGACAGTGAACACTGACATGGGACAGCGATATAAATATAGATGCTACTTGAAGTGAATACTTGTTTAAACCTGAACTGAAAACGTTGATCAGTTATGGCTGAATTAGCGAGATGATTAATGCCTGATGAGAAATGCAAAGTTTGTGAATCTCTTTGGATTGTCATCAGGTAATAACTACATTTTTAACCATTTCCCAGCGACAGTTCCTAAAGGACGGGTACTGCAGCCTTTGTGTTCAGTTATTACTGTTTTCTTTTTTTTACTGAAAAGGTAAGCTGCACGTTTATTTCACATCATAGCCTAATAAGGACCTATTATTGTGATTCTGATCGTGACACGCTGACGAGTTATTTCATAATACCTTTTATATGAGGTAGAAACAGTTATTGTGTACGCTGATAATGACGATACTCATAGCTAAACTGATTTGTGACCATCGCATTCTTGTCTACATAACTCAGTTGATTCCTTCATGGCTCCGCTCACCCGATCTTCCCGGAAATAGCAGCAGCACTGACGATGGTACTGGTTTAAAATACATTCTCGCCAGCATGCAGTAGGGCGAGAAAGCTTAGATCGGTCTCGACTGGTCTTAAAAAATGAAATAAAGAAGTAAACGCGGCTTGTGTCTGCGATTGGTTGCAACTTCCTTGTGAGGGCTGCAAGGAAAGACCCGAGGAAATACCTAGGAGGGAATTTACTGGGATCACGCTTACCTGTCTCGTTGCTATTCACCTCTGCTCACCACCAGTCTCCTTTGCCGCTGGGGCCTGCATCTCAAAGTTATAATCTATTCCCTGTTGCAACTGGGAACTGTTCTTTGTAGGAAGTAGCCCCAGGTTCTTCTAAAACGTGACCCGGTGGACTGCAGGCGTAAGATGATCTGCAGCTTATCCCTCTCATTATGGGATGAGGGAATAGATGAGGAACGTTTGTATAGCCAGGCATGTGAGCTACCTGGCCTTATCTGTGCCACCACAAGAAGGCGTTCCTCTCTCCAGCACCTTTTTGTGGGAAGACCAAGAGAGATGGGATGAAGTGTGCTTATTATCCTTCCCTTTCTCGCAGGAACACAGGATAACTTAGGATAATTTTCACCGTATAAAAGGTACTTGGGCGGAAAGGAGAGACTTAGAAATATTTTACACTCTCCGTCGTGTATGCAAAGAATGGTGAAGAGAGCTGGAGGAAAAAGAGGCACAGAAATATAATGAGGAGGAGAAATGAGGGAGATGATGATTGGCGAGGTGGAGAAAAGAAAGAAGGAGAGATGGTTCAGGGTGAGAGATGAAGAGAGGACAGTGAGAGGGAGACAAGAGGGTAGATGTGAGAAGGAAATGAGAGAGAAGAAAAGAGATGAGAAGAAGAAATGAGAGGGAAAGGATAAAAGGGAACTGAAGCTAGAAAGAAATGATGGAGAAGGAAGGAGAGATGAAAAAAAAAGATATGGAGGAGAAGAGAAGGGAAAAAAATAGAGAATGAGAGGGAAATGGTGAAGGAAAGGAGAAGGAGTAAAGGAAATGAGAGAGAGTGTGGCAGGGACGGATTAAGATAAAGATACGATAAGGGGAAGGAAAAAAAATAATAGGACCATTATCTCCATCTTCTCTTTTCCTCGAGCATAAGATTACAGGATAACGATGAGAGAGAGAGAGAAAGAGAGAGAGAAAGAGAGAGAGAGAGAGAAAGAGAGAGAGAGAGAGAGAGAGAGAGAGAGAGAGAGAGAGAGAGAGAGAGAGTCATAATATTCTCTTTAACAATTTTTACACCTTTGTACCTTCGCTTCCTACTTTTCTTCCATTTCTCAGCCCTTTAATCAACACATCCTTTCCTCACACACTCCACGAACTCCAAGCATTTCCTGCCTTCCACGAACTCTCATTCCTCTTACAGTCTTCCTCCTCTTGCATTCCTCCTGCTCCTACTCTTCCTCATCCATTCTCACACTTCTTAACATCCCTTCATCTCCTACCTCTCCCCTCCGTGTCTCTTTTGCCTTGTTCTTCACTCTTCTTTACACTTCTTTCCTGACCTACCTCTCATTTCCCATTACTCTTCCTCACCCTTACTCACTCTTCTTTATGCTTCCTTCATTTCCTACCTTTCCTCCTTCAGGTCTCCTTCGCAATCTTACTCACGCTTCTTCACACTCCCTTCTTTCCCTTCAGTTTATTGACTCTTCCTCACTGTTTCTCACACTCCTTTCCTTCCCTACATCTTTTCCATGACTCTTTCTCACTCTTACTCACTCTTCTTCACACTCCCTTCCTCCCCTACATCTCCACGACTCATCCTCACTCTTACTCACTCTTGCTCACTCTATTTTCCTCTTGCCTCACACTCAACTTTCATCATGAGTCACTGATTCTCGTCTCCCTCCCTCCCTCCCTCCC
>JAGKTI010019371.1:0-17027 GCA_018397915.1 Birgus latro | reverse complement strand
TTCCACACACACACACACACACACACACACACACACACACACACACACACACACACACACACACACACACACCTAGTGCCATCAAGGAACGATAGGCTGTATGACAGATACAGGTGAATCGCACCATCACAATAGGATGCATGTAGTTTAACCTATTATTCACGTTTCATAGCTCTGTCATAAAACATCCAATTTACCTGCAGGTCAAATGTGATTAGATAAGCAAAGTACTGCCAGTGTCGTGTTTGTTAACAGACATATCACTGCTATCGTTGTCCTTACCTTGAACTGTGAGGTTACCAAGCGTGTGTGGAAATGGTATTTTTACCTAAAGCTATACATGTTCATATAGTCATTCCACTTGGCCCAACACTCTCGTCTACACGTTAGTGGAAGTCTGGTGTGTGGAAGGGAACGGCCCTATGGAGGGAACATGAGTCCCGTCCTCGAAGTGGGGTGTGGAGGCATACTGGCGAAGGCAAACAGTTAGGTGCATGATGGGTGCAGGTAAGAACGGGTGTATTGGAGAAAATGACCCACAAATGAACAAGGAAAACACATTTGCCACTATTTAAAATACGTCATTGTGTACTAGGAAACGGCATATGGAACCTGACTCTCTGACCTCTAGCCGTCTACCAACACCTACCTCTTCATCTCCATACTGTCTTTTCATCATTCGCATATCCCTACCTTCCAGTGCTTTCGTGGAAACTATTTCCCATGTAGTAGTTGTTCCCTAGGCAGTCTGACCGACCAGCCCCGACTATTTCCCATGTCTTAAATGTCGATGTGTCTCATGGGTGACGGTGAGGAGAGGCGGCACCACATTTTTCCGTGGGTGGACGTCATTCATCATATATATATTCATAACTTTC
Organism: Birgus latro; assembly: GCA_018397915.1. NCBI lineage: Eukaryota > Metazoa > Arthropoda > Malacostraca > Decapoda > Coenobitidae > Birgus > Birgus latro. Next base: position 16,149 of record JAGKTI010019371.1, on the reverse strand, counting down.
AAAACATTTGACACTCAAGGTTTGCAGCCAGTACTGAGTATGATGTATAGTATTTTACACGTGACTGTAATAAAACTAAATATTCAGATTAAGCAAAACGTGTAGAGGCCTTGATGTTAATAACTGTCGTTGGTTTCTGTTATTAAACTGGTCAGTGTAATTTCATATCCGAAAAACACAGTGATTACAAACAGTGTTGTATGTCTGGAACACTGATTTTTCATTTTTTTTAATTTTTGTTTATTACGAACTGAACAGCCATTTTACTGTATTTTGGGTGATAAGTACAGGTATAAATACTGCTTCAGATATGGCAACAGGTCGTGCAAATGCCCCCGATGTCATCACAGCCAGGGGCAGAATTATTGGTATGTGGGAAGGAGGCTGGTTGCCACACCAAACAGCACATGACATGGGTGCGAGTCCGCGAACTGTGAAGCGCTGGATTACCCGCTGGTAGGAAATGGGTCACTTCGCACCTGACCCAGGAGTGGACGGCCCAGGATTACTACAGACAAACAGGTTCAAGCAATCTTACAGGTTGGTATGCAAGTAATAGATTATGTGCTCTGATTTGCTAATATACCACCACTAATAACAACCGAAGTAACCAAACTGCAATATGCCAAGTGGCACACAACAGACGGCTCCATTTATATCTTACATTAAGCCATTCTCACACACAGATAGACTGACAGATAGATATAGACTAACAGGCAAATCTGACTTATATGTCATTGTTAATTGTGAGCTTAGTTTATCCTCCACTACTGTTAACACACCAATATATTTTCCGGTATCTTCCTTTTAATACAGAATTTGTGTAGCATAATCCATTGATGCATCTTCTGTTTTGGTTTATTACTGTTAATATGCTATTAATGGCTCCCATTTCTTTTATCAGACTATCTTGAGACCTTTCTGAGGTCACCTTTCTTCCTAAGGCTCTGTGAAAAGTGTAAAGCTTTCATCATCTATCCCTATACAAAAGGGCATGATAATATGTGTCATTTCAGTCACTCTCCTCCGTATACCTTACAAAGCAGGGGTCATATATTTTTCTTGCACACTGACCACTCGGGGTCGTACAGTACGTATGTAAACTATTTCGAAAATCGAAACATATTTTCATATGTAATGTACCATTAATTAACTTTTCAGGTATGTCGATACACGCATACTGAGATAAAGGTATAAGTAGATAGAAAATGCAGCATCGTCACATTACTAACAACAGCTAGAACAATAAAAACCAATAAGATTCACATTCAACACACAGGAACACCAGATAATTCCGAATGCGTGGACAGACGTTTGTTGTGCCATGCAAGTACGAGTTACAATAGCAACACCTGTTATGCATTGTATTACATGATTTATTTAATACCCAAAACCAGCGCATACATAATGGGGTCATTACGGTAAGGTAGTCTGGACAACATTTTCCCGCTGTTAGTATATTTATACTACAACCTTTTCAGTCATGTTAACTCGAGGCGTCCTGTCGACGTATGGGTACGTCACAACGTTTTGTCACAACTAGACCCATCGACGTACGGGTACGTCGTGCAATTGCAAGGCTCATAATTTGCACAATTTTCAAGTTTCACAGGCGATTTTTTGTAGGCAATGTGGAAGACCCTCCTCTATCTGTTGTTAAGTGGGGACACTGCCTGGCCCCACCTGACCCCCCCTCTTCCCCTCCCCCTCGCACTCGGCAATTCACCTGTTAGCAGTGACCTGGCCAGTAAAGACATGTTGTCCCACGGTCTCTCCAATGACGAAATTCACGGTGAAAGTGATTCCTGAGGTGGAGGACAAAGAAATAAAGAAGTTAGAGCAAGAAACAAACAGAATTGATGAGGTGATAATGTCGTAAAGGAAGGTGCCATATGTGGATGTGTTTGGTGCCTGAACAATGCTTCTGTTGCCTATATAATTGTGTGAAAACCAATATAGTCTTGTACTACACATAAATTCGTACCAAATACATAAATAAATACGTAATTCAAAGTGGCTTGAAATAGTTTAGCTTCCCATAGTTCGTTTTCTTTGAGGCCAGATACCCCGAGAAAGAACGAAAGGTAAGACTGACTCATCACCTGTAGCACCATTTATAGGCTCAGGAGGGCGATTTCTCTATGAATTCTCGATGTTTCTCACCAAAAGCGAAGGTTTGAGCCCCCCCCCCAAAAATCCGAAACTGCTCGGGACTGGGGGGTATCGGAGGTAGGAAATCGGTCGGGACGTGACGGGTTAAATGTATACTTTTCCCTCATTCGCCTTTTTCTGCTCCTGCTCATTTGTTAGTCCTCTGTAAACATTACTTCCTCTCTCCCGTGTCCATGTCATTGTAGCTGCAACAGGTATTTACATCAATCCCCAACAATATGTCTACCACAGCAGATGTTATACTCATACTTTGCAACTAGAGTATGCATTGTCTGAAGCTGTTTACAGGTTCTCTCTGGCTATCACATGCTAATGGCACCTTTAGTAATAACTCTCTACATCAGAATACACACAGATGGCCCCAGTTCTATTACAACACCAAATAAAAAAAATAAAAATAATCATGATAATTATTATGATCATGATTATATTGATGTTTCTACTACTACTACTACTACTACTATTACTACTAATCATAATGAAGAACTTGTATTTTTCCGCCAGCCTTTGCCTGTGTGTGTGTGTGTATGTATGTGTGTATGTGTGTGTGCGCGCGTGCGCTCGCGCATTTGAGGGATATGTAGCACATGACTTTCGCAGTGCTGTAAAATTGTCCAGCAATATCTAAATTTTTCCTCTCTTCAGTCCTCAAGGGGAGGTCGGATCCCACCCCCTAGTACTGTATATACAGCGTAGTAAAACATTACATAAGGATGGTTAGAAACATGTAAGGTAACTCAGAATATGTTGTAAAGCATGGTTTGAGACATTGTTTTTAGACCGCACGGGTGTATGTGGGGGTAATGGCCCCTCCAACCGTTAAACTCGCCAGACATAGGTCAAGTATTGCAGATACGAAAATCTCTTAATAAATGTAAGTGTTGTTATACGCTGTTGGCCAGTTGTGGACGTTAAGGCCCTAGTAATATTTACATTAACAGTCACTGGGAAAATGAAGACCAATAGGACATGGGCATGTATGTGCAAAGTTGTAGACCAGGGTCTCATAATAAACGTATTCAACATAATGAGGCCCAGGGCTGTATCTGGGTGTAATTGGCTAGGGACAGCAAAGACACAACTAAAAAGTGTGGCATGGTATAACTGTACCTGTCGAAACGCATGGTCCATGTTTCACCCTAGGGTGTGTTTTGCCTGTTGTCAGCACCCTCCTCCGCATTAATGAGGCTGTAAATGGGTGATGGACGCATAATAGGCCATCATTATATCACTGCACCACCGCAATTGCATGAGTGACTTTATCAGTGATCATGGTTACTCCAACATTTTTTTTATTGTGCATTCCAACGTCCAGAGTGCCAATGACCTAAATCCGATAGAAAATATGTGGGCCATAATGAGCCGCGACTGGGACTTTGGGGAGGACAGAACAATCCCTGCAACTGTAAATAAATGCACGAGGTATAGGAGACCATCAGACGATGCTCCAGTATATGATGGAACCTCACTGAATCTATGCCAACTAGGTTAAATGAGGTGATAGATGCACGTGGTGGGTGGACTGGTTATTTGCTGAATAACTATTTTGCATATCATGACTTTTCATATTCCTTGCTTTACATATTATCAGCAAACATGTCTCAACAGGCATTATAATGCGTATTGAAATATCCTGCCTATGCATATTTAAAAGAATCAGTTACTGATGCCACGATGGCAAACATAAAAATATGTAATATGAAAACATTAAATAAATAGCCTCCCCGGAATTAATTAAGGTGCATTGTGCTGTTATTATCATCCATACCTTTTTGACATGTGATATGGATATATGTGCTAGACAATCACATGTATGAATACATGTATCTGTTACAGGTAAGATATGGTAAAATGTTTGTGGTGCTAACCACAGTAGAGGTTCGAACCACTGTCACATTGTTCCTCAGTGAATGCTTTTCCACTAGACGAGAGATATATCCCTTCTTTCACCTGTGGGCCTCAATCACACTTTCCAGAACAGGGACAAAGTTGTGTATTGAGCCGTAATATCCCCACTGTGTATGTGGATTCATTATGGAGGGTGAGAACTGTTCACCATATGATTAACCGATACTCCAGAGTAAATTACCAATTTTTTGTATGGGTTACATGTTTCTTTTATGGATGGACTGAGCAACGGAAGGCTAATGTGGCCCCTCAAAATCTCATTAATATCAGACCTGTCAACACCTGTATGGATTATATGACAAAATATAAACGTTAGTGTTTAGCGACAGTGGTCAGCAACCAGAGCTGCATTCGTTGCCATACACTGATAATTTGAGTGCTCTCTGGTTCAAGCTGTCAGTATACAGTTTAGCCAGATACTTAGTAAATCATGCGATGTAACTGCACACAGACCTGTGACATGTACGGTAAACGACACATTAAATAACTGACATACCAGCATTATATGATACAAAAACTATTGCGTACTCGAACCACTCTTAAAGGAAAAGGTGTAAACTCCCACCGATGGGATATATAGAAACTCCAGCACATTACGAGAACATTAATTGTGTTTTAAATCTGTTCATTCCGGTAATTAAGGGTGGTAGTGCGACGGTCGGATGTGGGACGTGAGACTGGCCGACGTTAATGTTGTTTGGGAAGAAGGGATGGTAGGCTGGTATAACGTTAGCACTCGACAACAAGCATATCTTCAGTGATCTAATTAGCATTATTAACATAAAGTAATTTATGTTAATAATTCCTTATTACATCGTGTGGTCTCGTATTTCACAGGCCTGAGCCATGAACATTATATTTGTTCTCTTAAATGATAAGAACATAGAAAAACACTTTGCAAAACCTGGTCGAGATGGTGGCAGTTATGGAATTATTACATCCGTATCTTAATTTTCTTTTTACTGCTTATGGGGTTGTAAAGTGCACGGTAATTAACATTTGAACAGTATTAGGTAAGACGTCAGCACTTGTGTGCTTTCGAATAATGATGGGTGACTAACACCTACTGTATATGACTGGACATCTGTGAGTGGCTGAGTGACTCTTTCCATTCCTCCTTCCCTCTTTATCTCACGGTACCCCAGTTGTCAGACCTCAGTAGGATACTTTCTAATAATCAGTGTGTAACAGTATCTATGTAATTGGTTCTCCAAAATATCCGCACCCGCCATGTCTTTCTCTGGCCTCCTCGCACATCTACTGTTTTGTCCCGTGACTATGTATGATAACGTGATGTCCAGTGTAACGTAGTGGGCAGAGTGTAAAGATGAAAATGCCGATGTTGGAGAGGCAGCAACAGGGAGGAGAGTTGTAAGCTAACGAGGGAACCCCAGTGTTAGGGCTCGTTTACACAATGTTACCACGTATGATGGTCGAGCACACTAAAATATGCATCATTTATCATTTTTCACTGTCTCCACTATTCATAAATAATATTAATGACAAAATATGTGCTGCAAATATACAAAGCACTGTCCTTATCAGTCCCTTATGATTTAAGACATACTAAACATATTCCTACGTGTAATTCCGTTTCTGTGGGTTAAACAGTTCCACAGTTCTAACTAATTATGGCTGCAGAATAACATTGATGGAAAACTACATATAATTAAATACTGTAATATGAAGTACTGTAGAAATATGAACACAATTATATATACTTTTATCATTATATTATTAATAATATAGACATAAAATGACCAAATCTAGTATATAAAAATATTTAACCCCTTAACCACGAGTCGTCACTTCCGTTGATGCTCGGGCGCAATGGATCATACCATGGGGCGTCACTTTTGTGATTTTGTGTTGTTTTGAATTCGCCAGGGCTTTCAGGTGGTGACGTGCATCATCTATCAGCACTGCCAATGTCCAACAATAGTCAGAGCTGCTAATGTCATCAGTACTCCCATCCATTATTGACAATTTTGCCATTTTCTCCCATTCTAGACTCCCCTCCCTACCACCCTTCCATTACCCTCTCGTGTCGTCTGCTCAGCTGCTCTGCACTACGTAAATCTTCCCCGGATTTTTCCACTGATTTCATCCATTGAAATGAGCTCTATGCCCTATTCTTATACAAAATAATATATATATAAATAAATAAGGTAATTGATAGTGCCATACACCTGGAATTGGCTAATTATCACTTGGCAACATCCAACCTGTACTAGTTTGCTAATTTCCCCTGCTTTTTTCCCCCGTGAAATATGCCGTATGAGCTATTCTTGTAATATAAATGTATATAAGAAAGGAAGGGAGAAGCCTGAGTGATATTTATATTCACCTGGAACTACCTAATTTATTATGTATTGTCTAGATTTCCTACGACTTATTTCTTAGCATATACATTAGCAGCTGACATTTTCAACTCCTGGCTACCGAGAAAAGTACATCTCAGTTCACTGCCGTCCTTCAAGCTGGGGGCACGTTGCAGTCACGCCCCTCCATTTCTGCCACTTTTGCGCCCATTATAAAAGGCCCTGTGACCTCTATCCCTACTAAACATCGTGTGGGAAATGGTAAAGGACTGTAGATATATATATAAGTGTAATAAAGTATTTGGTATAATGTGAGTGTGTATATGAATAAGAAATGACAATACGACCGGCAAATTAGCGCGAGTGGGAGACTCGTACACGCTTGTATTTTACATTTCTTCCACAGTGCTTTTTTTTGTTTGGAGTATGGATTCCAAACGACTTGGAAATCACTGAATAGTGTTTCTAGTGTTAATATCTGGCAGTGGTATTCATATTACGGGAAGTCGGGAAGTGTAATTACCCAACTTCAGAAGTCTCCACAAGTCCTCTGGTAGTCGACGAGTGCTAAAAAAAAAAAACATCCCAGGAGAAAGCTGAAGGTATGTGCCATAAGCATATGTAATTATAATATTCTAGGACTAATAACTGATTTTTGGCAAATATTTTTAAAAAATCAGTAGGAGTGCGGATTTGCCCCGCAGGATGGGCACGGCGCGCCTCCGACAGCCCCGTGGTTTAAAGGTTAAAGACCCACCATCCGGCAGTCAATCTATAACCAAGTTTTATATTTCATTCCGGGATTTCCCGGGATGAAAGAGAATATCCTGGGATTTTTAACACTGAACATTGTCAGCCGCGAGACGAGAGATGTTAGAGTAGATTGTAGAAGTGGTTAGCCAGTTGATTAGAACGTATAGTGGTTTTAGAACAGAAAAGTGATGTTAACTGGTTGAGAGTTAGTGGGGAAAATGTTTTGTACTATTACATACGATCACCATCTACTGTGAATATCATCATAATGCACAGACAAAATACTGCTGCTACTGCACATACACCAGCCCTGCTACACGGCACCTCCAAGCTTATGGTCGCTCATCACTTCAACACATGGCGCCTCTTACATTAACGTTGTTTGTTTCGTTTTGTTTCGTTTTTGAAGGCTCCAACATGCTTGCATGTGTCGGCCTTGGTCACCTAATGGCGGCTCTCCACGCTGCTCGATCCCTGGCAGCCTCCCTATTCAGTCCCTTAACCCTTAAGTCACATTTAATGACCTCGTCCCATGTCTTTCTCGGTCTACCCCTCCCAACCCCTCCCCCAAAAATTATATACCAAAACGTCAGTCGTGTAATACGTTGGCGCTAAATATTTTACAGATAGTAAGTCATAGTTAATGGTGAAGGAGGAGATGCCTCTTGATACCAGTCGTGAGTTGATGTAACGATTCAAGGGAGTAACTAACTGTCTGATCTATATAAACACTGTCGCATTTACTAATTAAAAGAAAGATAACACGTTTCTGTGAATCCTAGTCAAAACAGCCGTTTGTTAGAGTTTGCATGCGATGCTGTCACAACGTCAGGCTGCAAATAGATAGCAGTGTGTTACAAAAACAGATGATTAAACTTGGTTCAAGACAGAATAAAGAGACAAGACTCGCGGTAAGGAACATTATTTATTCTCTCACGCACTAATAATGCACTAGCGACAGGACACACACGCTCTCTCTCTCTCTCTCTCTCTCTCTCTCTCTCTCTCTCTCTCTCTCTAACTTGTTCCCATGGGATGTTTAAATAATTAATTTTCTCAAATGACATGCTATAACAACCTGGTTTCTCACCCTCATGTTTTCCTTTGTACTTCTTTATGTTATGCATATATAACAGGTGTAGAGGAAAATAATATTTTCGGAGAGGAGGAGGGAGAGGGAGGCAACGAGACGGCGGGGGAGAGGGAGGCAACGAGACGGCGGGGGAGAGGGAGGCAACGAGACGGGGCGCGGGAGGTGGAGTGGGAGGCAAGAAGACAATGGAGGAAGAGAGCCTGTGGAGATGATAAATGACACACATCGGGTGTTTTATTATTATTATTATTATTATTATTATTATTACGGTTGTTATTATTATCATTAGTATTATTATGTATAAGATAAGAATAAGAAAGAAGGACATAATCCAGCGTCAGCCCTTAGAAAACGGATGACATCGTTTGTATTTATAAATCTAGATGATTTTTCGTGTGTGACGGAAGCACTAGTGATGTCCAAAGGCTAAAGGTTTGATAAAGTTTAGCAACCCATAAACAACAGTTTGAATTTGATCCAGACGATCAAAGAGGCCACAAGATAATTCCCTTTGCCTAAGGCAGTACGAAATTAATTCAATCGGGTCCGGTAATGTGAAGGTAGACTGCGAGGTAGAAGGACGTTAGCTAAGAGGCAAGAGGAGAGAGAGAAAGAGAGAGGGTAAGAAGTTAGCGAGTGAAACCCGTAAAGGGCAATACCTAGTTTGGTGGTAAGCATTTGGGAATCATGTAATTACATACTTCAGAAATGGAAGGGTGAAAGATGGCAGAATAATTTTATTGTTGATAGACATTATGTATAATTGCCCCTCCGACTGAGGAGGACTGGTTGATCAGTTCACAGCATGGCAACGCCATTGGTCGCACAGAGATGGTATATACAATATGTGTGTAACATCAGTAATGTAAAAATGCAGCAATGACCCTGTCGTTTCGTCATCAAAATAATAAGAGTTATTATGTTTAATACCTCGTAAAGGAACAGTTTGCAGGCACATGGCCTTTGGTTCCTTCTTCCTTGCATAAAAGAAAAGGTATATGTGGGAGACCTTCCTCTACCCGCCATCAGGCAAGGATACTGCCTGGCCCTCCCTCCCCCCAACACGTCATTTTCTCAGCAACTCACGTCTTAGTAGTGACCTGGGCAGTAAAGACATGTCATGCCTCGGTCTCTCCGATGAAGAAATGCACGGTGAAAGTGATTCCTGAGGTGGAGGACAAAAGAAGAAAACAAGCCAGAGGAAGAAATAAACAAAAGTGATGAGGTGGTAATGTCGCAAAGGAAGGTGCCATATGTTGATGTTTTTGGTGAATGAACAACAGTTATATTGCCTATATACTTGTGTGAAAACCGATATACTCTTGTACTACATATAAATTCGAACCAAATAAATAAATACCTAAATCTAGTGGTTTGAAATATTTGCCTCTCCCATACTACCATTTTCTCTATAGCCAGGCCACCTACAGAGCATGAGCCAGGTGAGGTAACTGCTACCTGTATCGTGAATTCTTAAGCTCAGGTGGGCGATTTCTCTATGAATTCTCGATTTTTCTCACCAAAAGCGAAGGTTTGAGCCCCCCAAAAAAATTCCCCAAAAATTGGTGGGGATTGGGGGGGAGGGACGTGGGGTCATGGAAAATCGGTCGGGACTTAACGGGTTAAACATTAGTGGGTACTCCTGTGGAAGATGTGTCAGGCAGATAGGTGTAAAAATTGAGTTTTTGATGCATTACAAACAAGATTATTTTTACCCATGTCAGAGATACAAGCCAAGTCAGACACTAGGTGTGCCATAGCTTCATTCCTTCTTTCTTGAAGCAACTGTTGAGAAGAACGTTGCGAGAACCTAATGGAAAGGTGAAGGGTGGAATCATCAGTGTACAAGTGGACAGGGTTAGATGTACAGCTTAGAAGGTCACTGATGAATAAAAGGGAGAGAGTTGGTGATAGGACAGAGCCCTGAGGAACACCATTGTTGACAGATCTAGGAAAAGAACAATGGCCATCTACAACAGCGGCTATAGAACGACCAGAAAGGAAGCTAGAGATGAAGGCACAGATAGAAGGATAGAAACCATAGGAGGACAGTTTGGAAATTAACGATTTATGCCAGAGTCAATATCGAAAGCCGTTGAGATGTCAAGTGCAATGGCAAAACTTTCGTAAAAGTACCGAAAGGAGGATGACCAGGAGTACGAAAGGTAGGTGAGAAGATCGCCAGTGAAGCATTCCTGACGGAACCCATACTGACAATTAGAAAGAAGGTTGTGATAGGAAAGACGCTTTTAAAAAAAAATTGTTACGAATTGACGAAAGCTTTTGAGACACAGGATGTTAACGCAACTGGACGATAGTTAGAGGGTTGGGAATGGTCACCTTCTTTGGGAGTGGCTGAATGAGAGCAAACCTCCAACAAGAAGGAAATGTACAAGCTGAAAGACAAAGGTGAAAGAGTTTACCTAGGCAGGGTTTTAGCACATAAGCACAGTTCTTGAGAACAACAGGAGGGACACTATCAGGCCCATAAGCCTTGTTAGAATTAAGACCAGTGATGGCAGAAAATACATCAGCTGAAGAGATCTTTATGTCAGCCATGAGGAAGTCAGAGGGGGGAACTGATGGAGGAACAGCACTGGAGTCGTCTAAGGTGGAATTGGAGAAGAAAGTCTGAGCCTAGGCAGGGTTTTAGCACATAAGCACAGTTCTTGAGAACAACAGGAGGGACACTATCAGGCCCATAACCCTTGTCAGAATTAAGACCAGTGATGGCAGAAAATACATCAGCTGAAGAGATCTTTATGTCAGCCATGAGCAAGTCAGAGGGGGGAACTGATGGAGGAACAGCACTGGAGTCGTCTAAGGTGGAATTGGAGAAGAAAGTCTGAGCGAAGAGATCTGCCTTATCAGTAGAAGAAATAGCTACAGAGCCATCAAAGTAGAAAAGAGGATGGAAGGATGATGAGGTAAAGTTGTTAGAAAGGTTTTTGGCAAGGTCCCAGAAGGAGCAGGAAGAATTCGAGTTGGAGAGCTGAGAGCATTTAGTACGGATGAAATTATTCTTGGCATGGCGAAGAACAGACTTCGCACGATTCCGGGCAGAAACATAAGATATGATTCAGGGGTGGGTTGGCTCCTGTACCTTTTATAGGCCCTCTCCTTGTATTATAACAAGCGTGATTAAACCAAGGCTTTCTTGCAGTAGTCAGAGGGTATGAGGAGGGAATGTATGCATCCAGGCCCAAGAGAATAACCTCCGTAATCCGCAAAGCACACACAGATGGCTTCCGGCCATGGAAGCAATAACCATTCCAGGGCATATCAAGGAAGTACTGCCTGAGGGCCTCCCAGTCCGCAGCTCCAAAATGTCACAGATGACGTTTCTCTGGGGGTCCACAGGCCGTTCCGGACCTAAACAGTAAAACTAATAATTTCCACTCGTACACTAATAAATCTACTTTCCAACATTCCATCTGTTTCTCACGGCATCCATCACGGCAGTTACTTCAGCATACACGAGATGGCGCAATGGCACACCTAATGTCTGACCAGTCTTATATCTCTGATTTTCGTAAAAGTAACCCTATGGTTTTTAATTAATCAAAATCTTGGTTCCTGCATCTGTCTTTTGCAGAAGTATGCTTAAATATATAACAATGTCCAACTCTATTTCCATAATCTCTCAATAATCTTGGGGTTTCAGTATCTCAGTATTTTTTATTCAGTGATCATAATTATAACCTCTCTTTTAAAATCTGCTACCACGAGGTTAAGTGTACCAAACCAATTCAATTCTTTCTTAACTTCTGCAGAGTTGTCTTTATACAGGGTTTTTATTCGCCCCTGTGTGCAGTTGATTCAATAAGTGCAACAGCTCCATGCTTCTTGTGTGTCCATATCTGCCCCACAAAATGCTAGTTTACTGCTTATGATATATTTGTGATAATGTACACGTATGTAAGTCTGCATCATTGCATTATTGTACTGTAGAAATACTCGTATCAAAATCTTAAAGTTATGCAATATGTGTGTCTCCATACGAGTGTGTGTGGAACGATTGGAAAAGGACATCGAGGGTTAATATTTACCGTAGTTACATTGTAATTTACTCGAATATCAATTGCATTGTGATTTAAAAGTGACAAATCATGTAAAGGAAATATTTTAGGAGTCTGCTGCCTGCCAATAAATCTACTTTTGTTAAATGTGGGTAAAAATCGTCAGCAAATGACCACTGACAAGTGTTGTTGCATGGTTGAGGGAGATTTGTATTTTCACTTGCCATAAACTTAAGAATGTTATCACAGTGCTTTGTAAAGTTGTATACTATCGAGTTTCCAGCATCATGACTGTCTTTTAAGAACACATGCAAAGTCAGTTATTATCACAGTGCAGTCTGTAACTTACATTTCTGAATACTGTATTATCAGGTTCCATGTCGTATAAGGTCGTGTTTCCATCACCACAATGGTCTCATAATGCCTGCACACACCAAGTTCTTGGGGGTGGATTGTTATGTTACGTACCTTTTTCACAACAATACACGTTTCTGTGGTCGTGTAATCTGAGAACGAATTTCGGGAAATGAAAATTACAGTACTTTTATACTTTATATGATATAATTTTGTTAATGGTATATATAATTAATGGTGAAAATTTGGTGAATATTTTTCATATCAGTCCAGTAGAGTTCTCAGCTGTATAATAATATGTAAAGTCGCTCGATTTTGTGAACTAACCGGACGCAATTTTATTTTTGTTCGGGTATAATTGGTCATCCAGTCACACTGGCCAAGTCGGATCGAGTGCCTCAAATAAAGATTCGGTAACGTCGTGTGATGAGACTCAACAAGCATTAAGCAGAAGTATGTAAGCCAGTGTTGGGCTCCAGCCACTTGACCACAGCAACGGAAACCTCAGATCAGGGTAGTTAATACGAGAAATTCTGTAATCATTATACTGAACAATAAGAAACAGCAGCTGCACAAGGAAAAACAAATCACATTCAACAGCAAGCGTCCTTAAGAGACATAAAAAGATATGTTTCAGTAAACAGGGTATAACTACAATGCATCATAATAAATCAATCATCTTTGCTGTGAGGTTCCATCCTGGAGAACAAACTGGGATGGCTTCTGTCACACAACTGTAAGTCATGCACGCCACACCTCGCTGATGAGGCTCCACATTCCACTAGTTCCAGCCAGTCATGCATGTGGGCTAGCCTGTCGACCTCGATCCAGATCACACCGTGCTGCCTAGCCCCTCACACCACTACCATGGCCGCCACCTCCTCATCTAGAGCTAAAGCAATCCAGAACCTACCATTTTTCTAGGAATACCGTGATTCCAGATGTCTGTTGCACTTCTATCTGAGTAAAGTTTCTGTTCCTGTGTATCCATGTGTGTGACGCAACTCTATCCTGTCTGTATTTCAATTCGTTCGAATGCTAGGTTGCACATCTCTCTTAGAAAATATCTTGTAATCCTTTCCGGCTTCCTTAGGTTGACGTACATTTTCCCTTACCTTTTCCCTTACATATTTACTAGCTACTGTCACTAAGACTGGTTGTATTCTATCATTTCCACCATCCATTTCCAACTTCCAGTTTGAACCAGCTTCCTCCTGTACCCCCTCCTTTGACAGCGAGTATCTACCTCAGTCAATGTAATTTTCATCTGAAGGCATCCATGACAGCAACAGAAATCAGACTGTGAAACTTCATACTGCAGATCCACAATCTGATTTCTGTTGTTGTCATGGATGACTTCAGATGAAAATTACATTGACTGAGGAACGACAGTCTGATTTCTCATTGTTCTTTGGGACGTCCGTAAGTACTAAGTTCAGTTCGCTTCCATTTATAGAAATCACTACTACTTGATAAGGAAGGATGTCCTTTTCTTTGTTAACCTTCATTTTCACGTTTGCAGTTGCCTGCTAATGTTGCAATGTGACGATGTGAGGTGTCTCTCTAACTCCATAACTTCAGCGAGGAAGGACTTGAATTTCTCCGTCAGGGCAAACAGTAATTCGCCATCCTGCTCAAGTACAACAAAAATATTCTCATGTATTAAGCCGTCTTCAGTCGCATTCACCAGTTTATTGTGATTCATATTTCTTAATTTTGTCAGTGTTTTAGCCATTTTTAATATTGGCGTGGCTTATAAAGAATGATAGACCAGTCTCCTAGTAGCTACTCTGCGCCTACAAGACACACCAATCCACCATCAAAGCAAATCAGCTGGGAAGGGCGGGGTCTAACTGAATTACCACATTTAAAAGTCGTGCTTCTGGATCATTGCATGAAGCAGTCGTTACTTTCCTTCTCCAGAAAAATTAATTAGTGCTTCATGTCACTATTGATGATGTGGTTGATAAATGAAGACAGCAATCACACGCGCGCGCGCGCGCGCGATCAATACAGTACGAGTATGACCACGCACTCCACGCATGGATGAAACAAAAACTTTTTCCGTAAGAGGCAAGTACAGAAGAGGTGCTAGAAAGCTTAAATTGATAAGAAGACCGCAAAGAGTACGCAGTCTCTACATATATTTAATCACACCTTTTATTGTGGTTAGAACTACACTGTTGATCGTGTCGGCAATAAAGGTAATGGGCATTAGAGCAATATCACGGTAATCGTTTCAATGCTGTAGGCGGTGAACATGGGAAGTCTTGCTTGACAAAATATAATAAAATGAATACTGATGACCGTACATGTGAAAGCTAACAATCCCTTAACATCTGTTTAACACAGAAACGTAACTACACTGTAGGATGTTCAGTAATATGTGTCAAATAGGTTAGCATTTAGCTGCTTCTCCTGATAAGTGTTACTAGCATTATTAGAAGAAATACAGTTCGCACACAAAATCGTTGCACCTTCACCATGGTATGGCTGCCAACTCATCCCCTTGCCCTCACACCCAACATACTCTCCCAAACTGCACAGCCATTATTGGAATTTGTGTTTATTGTTTTGGTTTGACTGCTCTCTTAATCTTGGGGTTCCTGGAGAGGGCGGCTAGACGATACCATTTTGTTGTCGGGTGTCTAGAAACTGTGGGAGGACTGCATGAGATATATTAATTCCCATATGAACTTAATTTTCTAATACTTTGGAATAGTATGATTCTCAGAGAATCAATAAGGTCAGCGGAAATAGGACGGTCATGTAAGCTATTGCATGTGGACTGGGTACCTGAAATATGATAGGAAATGCACAGAGATTCGTAACAGAACTGGAGCAAGGACTTTTCTTGCCATGAGTCAAAGGGAGAGTGGATGAAAACCAGGAAGTGAAAAGGATATATGCAAATAAGTCATAGGATAGAAAAAGGCATGTTAGGCCAGAAATAAAGTGGATAACGTGAATGCATGCGGGGGAAGCAAGGTATGGAGGTTAAAAGAGCAAAAGGACTGGCAAAAAAAAAAAAAAAAATGAATGAATGAAGCATGTGCACTCTCATCAAAAAAGATGGTTTGCTTCTTTCTGGTGTGGGGCACTTTGAAGCCATGTCACTGGTGTAGGCTATGGTGCACTGGTGTATGGTACGATAATCATACTGATGGAGATACATACAAGGCGAGTTGCTTTCGTATTCTTCATCCATATACTTAAAACGCATAGTATTTGGTGCGTTTTGTTACTTCTAGAAAAAGAATACGGAGATTTTTTTTTTTTTTAATGCGTCCGACTCGGCATAGGCTTCACAGCCTGCTAACAAGGCCCAGCAGACCTCCTACATACCATACACCTCTACATGTCACCACTTCGACGCTAACACACGTCCATATTGAATACATGCTAGGGCTGTCTCATAGAGGACTGGTGTATTGTTATTAGCGGTGGTGTTTTTACGACATGTCAGCGGGTCGTCTGGTAGATCAGTAAAACCTGATTTAATGAAATTCAAATCCTAAAACTGTTCCCT
>JAGKTI010019370.1:0-14255 GCA_018397915.1 Birgus latro | reverse complement strand
GAGTGGATGTGTGAGTGGGTGGGTGGATGTGTGAGTGACCTTGAATTTGTGTCACTGAATGTGTAAGTGGAAGAACGTGTGAGTGAGTGGATGGATGAATGAGTGGGTGAATGTGTCAGTGATTTTCAGCGAATGTGTGAACGAGTGGATGAATGTATGAATGAACTAGTGAGTGTGTGAATGAGTGGGTGAATGTGTGCATGTGAGTGAGTGGATGAATGTGTGAATGTGTGGGTAAATGTGTGAGTGAGTGTTGGTGAAATGGAAATCACCAAGTGAATGTGTATGAGTGAACGAGCGAATGAATGGACGAGTGAGTAAGTTACTGTGATTGAGAATGAGTGAGTGAGTTACGGTGAGAGTGAATGGCCCTAATTAGTTAGTGAGTGATTATGAGTGTGACTGAGTGCATGATAGTGAGTGAGTGAGTGAGACGTTAGTTTGTCAGTCTTCTTCCAGCCTACTAGTTAACTACTCAATCAGGCAAGTCAGTTATGCCTTCAGTAATTTAGTTTCGTTTTCTGCCATTCATTCACTCAGAAAATTCATGGGTAACTCAGCTAATCTGTCAGTTACTCAGTCAGATAACTCGTTTCTTAATCAGCCTATCAGTCACATGGCTTAGGGTGTAAAGTTCTCATTCAATACGTTTTACAGTTTCTCGTTCATTCATTCAATTTGTTGTTAATACTGCCAGTAAGTTATTAATTCAGTCAACTCATTTTTTAATCTGACAGTCAGTCCCACGTTCATTCACTTAAATCAGTTTTTAATTGTCAATCGGTTCACTCATTCTTCAATTGGTCAATTTATGATTCAGCTAGTCAGTCACTCATTCTGACCATTTGTACATAGTTCAGTCAGTCAGTCAGTCATTCAGTTACTCAGTTTCACATATAGCCAAGCATTCTATACGTTAGCTGGCACGTTATTCAGCCCAAACCGTCATCGATGTAGTCAGTTGTTCAGTGGAATTTAAGAAGACCACTGAAAAAGCTGGGAAACAATTCACTCCATCAGCCTATTTCATGATGATTTAAATATTTACTCACAAAATGTCATTTAAGATCTGTCACGGATACCCAGCTGCTTAAGTACAGTGAACGATGTGGTGAGGAAATTATTTCCTTCAACTCAAGGTTCCTTCCTAAACTGAATACAATTTTCAGGTAGTAGCCAGAAAAACCTGAGTCATATGTCGGCATCGTAGTTTTGGGGTTTGAGACTTTCTTGATTCTTCAACCGATGGACGTCTCCCCTGAGCTGAATAAAATCGTCTGGTACTAGTCGGAATAAAGTATGAGACGTCTTGGACTGAAAGGGTTAATGACGATGGTTCCAAAACTCTTCAGGCCAAGGACGTCTCTCCTGGGTTAAATCTCTTCAGCACAATGATGTTTCATACGCCCATCACTAACTGACGATTCTTGTCGATTTAGAACTGACATGGCTAAATGAACACAGCTTTCGTCCCAAAGAGTCCGAGAAATCCTTCCTACTCTGAATAAGATCGTCCGAAGGCAGCCAAAATATTCTCTAGAGGGGAACTCAGAGAGCGCATAGCTCCGCCAATGCCGGATCTGGATCCGAGACCGCCCCAAAAGTTAATCGATTTTTTCTTGGCCCATGGCCCACCTTTCAAAAAAAAAAAATAATTAATTGGGAACCTTTGGAGATACTGTGTGGGAGGATCCGTATCCGGATCCGTCCACAAATTAAAAGAATTCTTTCTTTCCCCATGGCCCAACCTTCCACAATACTTCATTGAAATTCACTGAGACCTTTTGGAGATGCTGTGCAGTAGGATCCGGATCCGGATCCGCCCCAAAATTTAATCAATTGGCCCATGGTCCATCCTTCCACAAAATTTCAATGAAATTCATTGAGAATTTTTGGAGATTAGATGTGAACAAACAAAAAATTCTGGATCTCAACCAAAATCTAATCGATTGTTCATTGGCCCATACTCTATTCCTCAAAAAAAAAAAAAAAAATCAGCAAAATTCGTTCACAACTTTTTGAGTTATCCTGCTAACAGACAGACAGACACAAACCAACCAACCAACCAACGCGGTGTAAAACACATACCTCTTGGTGGAGGTAAAAAACGTCATCGTGGTGATGGGGTCTTTTATATAAAAGGACAGTGCAACCCCCCAGTTATATCAGCACCACCACATGACGGCGTCTCTCTCCAGCACCATATCAATTTTAAAGCATTCAGAGAGCGCACACTTCCGTCAGTGTCAATGAAATTCATAATTTACTGCTGCAATTCTTCCTTTCCACCAGACGAATATTTTACGTCTCTCACAGTCAGTTAATTCTGTTGTCTTAGTCTGCCCTGTTACACAGAGAGTGCATACCTCCGCAGTCTCCAATAATATTTAAAATTTACTCCTGCACTCGAATCCGAACCCACCTTAAAATCTAATAAACTCTTCATTGACCCACAGCCACCCAACCATCACACTGTATTGAAATGTGATTACAGCTTTTAGGGATATCTTGTAAACAAACCTGATAACAAACAGACACGGATGAGTACGTAACTTCCATCCATCTTCTTTAGCGGAGGTACATAGTAAAGAAGGACGTCCTCGAAGCAACATGGTCAAAATCCGTGTCAGCCGGGACAGCGGTGTGACAGGTCCCCCGGCGGCTTGTCAAGGTTCTATTTTCATCCCTGCTTTATTGGCCAACAAGAGGGATGTCCCGGGTTCACCGTCCCCACCATCTTTGCCGTGTTTCTCCGGTGTTCCCTTGTTGTTTACATAAAACTTCCATTACGTCAATTTGGAGTGGCTATTTTGTTGCGATATTCCTAAATATAGGTTGAAACTTCGTGCGAGAAATTTTAGGGAAGATTTTGGCTGATCTGTTTTGCGAATGGTTTTCCAATAAATTCACTGGTGCTTCCTTCTCGTATCGCCTTATGATCATTCTACACACATTTCACCTTCGATAATATGAACCCCAGTCTGACTGAAAGCTAGCAGGATAATACGTGAATTTTAAAAGGAGGATCGAGAGAACACACCACAGAAGAAGCGGCAAATAAATATATAAATAATATACAAATAAATAACGTAACGAAGAACCTTTACCCCAGAGGAACACATTAGTCTGTACATAGCTACTGTAGCCTTCAGTAAACGAGAATAAGGTCCCTATTCTTATATTCTACAGAGATTTCCTAACACCCCTTCCAAAGCGATTTACTCTGTACATTTCACTTCAGCACATCCCTATATATTACCGATATAAACTGTCAATATTAAAATTATATAATAAAATACCTGAGAATTTTAACGAGTAAAATGCTGAATAAATCGCGGAGAAAGACGCGTTCCTAAACCTCTTAATACGCGGGCCCTGGACACTACCCCGCCCCCTCCCCTCTCCCCCTTTACCCCCTATACGAGTATAAGACTTCCGCCCGTACGAAAAGACCAATTTTCTCCCGGCTCCAACACCTGCCAAGGATAATGAGATTTTGGAGGTTCGGAGTTTTAATAGTTAACAGGTCTCTCTCTCTCTCTCTCTCTCTCTCTCTCTCTCTCTCTCTCTCTCTCTCTCTCTCTCAAATTCAAAGTTTTATCTAGCTCAAAATAAACAACTCACAAATTCATAAAATGAAAACAGAGCCGAGTCCGCTAACTTGAGTTATCAAGCAGACTCCACATTATATAATCAAAGTCGGTTGGTGTTAGTTTAAAAGAAAGCAAGTCATAAATACACTAATATATATGCATTTAAAACACTGGCATAAAATATTTATAACAGAAATAAAAAATACATAAAGAAACAAAAAAGAAAAAAATAGGCTTTATGACGTTCTACTGATATTGTTGCAGCCTTGCAGAAAACAGAATTTCACATTTTTCTTAAAACTGAACGGGGAAGAAGCTTCTTCCAGTTTAGATGGCAGTAAATTCCAAAGCTGACAACTTTTATAATGGAATGAAAGCTGTGCTTGTCTCGAAGTCACTCGGGGTATTTGTAGCAAACTTTGATTTCTTAATAGATAGTGATTGTTTACTCTTATTTGAAATGAAATTTGAGAATATTAACCCATTCCTAATTTTATAAGCAAATAAAATCAAACAATAGTTGACTGTGTCATTAAAATCAAGAATCTCTCTCTCTCTCTCTCTCTCTCTCTCTCTCTCTCTGCAAGACGTCAGGATACATGCAGCTGATTCTCATAATGCAAAACTTTTCAAACGCACTTCCGCCTGAGGCTCGTAAATCATACAAAAACACACTACTCTGTATAACACATTTCTCTTGGTCATATTCATCTAAAGCCATTTCCGTGCTAAATTTCTCAAGACATAACGGTTACTGGGAAAGCTTATAAAATAATTTTATGTTCTTTTATTTTCCAAAGCTGTTTCTTAGTGCCCACAAAAGACAGTAGTATGAAGAGATTTTGAATAAAAAAAAAATACGCCACAATGAAGCCTGCCCCCAGAGAGATTACATTTCTACGGTAGACGATTATCGAGAAAGTATGTATTTTTCATGAATTTTTAAGTTGCCCGCCATTGTAGACGATGCTGTGGTGCTTTTTTTTTTTTTTTTTTTTATGGAGGATTTCTGGAGGGTGGTGCATTGATTTTTTTTTTCTGTTTTTTATTTGTTTTCCCTTCCTCTGTTCATATTATTTTGTAAAAAATTAATAATAACTTTTTCTTCAGATGTTCATCCCGTTAGGTCAGGTCAGGTTAGGTTAGAGTAGGCATGTTCTCCTATCTGTATTAACACTATGGAGGGCAGACGTTCTGGGAGGCGCTAAATGCATGCGTCATTGTAAACCTTTCCCTAAACGGATCTTCTACCTATTGTGTGGAAACGCTGCGAGTGAGTCATGGTCTTTACTGACGATTTTTAATGCAACCCTAATGTCTTTAGAAACAAAATCATTACAGAAAAGGATATCAACACAGTGCAAACGGAAGATGAATTTAGGTCACCCAGGAAGTTAGTCTAAGCGGGTTTATGAGGCTAAGGTGCGTGCCTAGGGACAAGTGATGACATGTGTGAGCTCATTACCAAGCGGCCGCCTGGGAGACAGGTATAATTTTCAGTCACCCCTTGAAAGTAACTGCTGATGTAGTTTTCTTCGGCTTCTTGGCTGAAGGTCATTCCCATTTTTCTTTATACGTATTATGTTTCGCTGTGAAGTTATTCAGTTGAAACCTCCTTCTCTATCTCTCTTCTTATTCTTAAGATTCTAAAATCTCTATAACCTTTATTAAATTAAGAAGTCCCCCCCCCCTCTCTCTCTCTCTCTCTCTCTCTCTCTCTCTCTCTCTCACCTCCTTTTCCTCAAATCTTAGTTCTCCCCTTTATTCTCTCTTTTCCCTCTCCTTTTCGATCCTCTTTCCTACCCTCTTTCACCTCTCCTCATTTCCCTCTGCTTGCTCTTTCACTTCCCTCCCTCCCTCTCAACCTTCTCATTTCACGCATTTCTGCACTATTTTCCTGTCTTCAGTCTGGCTCTCACTCATTCTCGTCATATTTTCTGGTTTCCTTCCTGTTCTGGGCTTTCATTTACCAGCCATACTCCGTTCTGTATCACAATTCACTTCATCCCCTTTCTCCTTTTACCCCACCAGTGGCCTCGTTCCCTCCCACGTTGTCAAATAATACTTTTTTCTTTTCTTTTTTTTTCTTTTTTTTTTTTTAAATCTACAGGCATAATTCCACATCCAGTTCATTGCTCCTTGTCTATTTTTTCCCTACCTTCCCCACTTTTTTTTTTTTCATTCCGATTCAGCTTTTTAATTCTGTTATTTTTTACTTACATTCCCTCACGTCATTCAAACAACATCCAACATTCTCTCTCACTTTGCTAATCATCTCATGCTAACCTCCATACTCTCTTAAGCTAACCCCTTCAGTTTGTTGATCTGATTTTATATTTCATTCCAGCTAACACAACATATTTTTGGCTCGGGACGACCTATTACAATGGAGAAGTATAACAGATTTCTTTTAACCCTTTCATAACAAGAGGCCTCACAGATAAATAAAATCATTCTAAGGGAGCAAGCATGAATATAAATGACGTCGTCGTAGTGAAGGGGTTAACTTACACTCTTCTGCTATTTTCTCTCGAGTCTTCCCACCTGCCCCTCCACGCTCGCCCTACCAACCCTCCGCTCCAACTCATTCATTTAATTCTCTTGCCAACTTCCCCTCCCCTTCCCTGCCTCTCACCCTCATCCTCCAATCCCTCCCCTATCCTTCCTTCCTCTAACCTGCCTTCCACCATATTTTCATTTCCTCTCCCTTTTCTCTCAACTTATCTACCTCCGTTGCCTGAAGCCACGGTGGATCAGTAGCTATAGCGTTCGCCTCTCGATGTGCGATGCCGATTCTGGGTTCGAATCTAATGGTGGCAGGCATTTACAGTGGGTGCTGGTAGTATGTTCTTGCAATTGTCAGAATAATTTCAGACCTGTCTGTTTATACCAATGACGCACACAACAAAGCTAACACATAACATGGACTATTACGTAATGTACACCTGTCTCACTGCAAACACCTCTTTTTGAGCGGTACTTAGCTAGCATGAGGAAAGAAATTTTGGATATTACTTTGCCTCTGAGGAAAATGTCTGGTCCTGCAGTGGATGACATATGGAGTGATACAGATTCCGATACTTTGTTTCTCCGTGCTTCTAATTCTTACACCCTTCCTTCTGCAACATTTTACTTCAATAAATCCTTCCTTCATGCCCTTTCTTTTTCATCTTCCTTCCTTCATCCAGGCCTCACATTCTTCCTTTGCTCTCACTTCCTTCGTACTCACTCTCATCTTCCCCTCCACATCACCAATCTCCTTCACCCAACCCTGACACTCCTTCTGTTTCCTCTACATCTCCACATCCTCTCACTCGTTTTATGCTCAGAACAAAACGTCGTATTTTGAGGAATTACGATTGCTTCCTGTCACTTCTTCCTTAATTAATCTTATTTATTTACTAAACCTCAATATTCCTAGACATGATTTTTTAAGGCCAAGATTATATGCCAAAAATTACATACGAGAGATTATTAACCCCTAAAAGACGGGCATCGTAATGTTTTGACATACGCTCAGGACGAGCATAATTGGCGGGTGCGATATGGTGTTGGATTTGTGGGGAGGAGAGGTGTGGAGGGGGGTGGATGGTGTGTGGGTGTGGTGGTAGGAGGGTGGGGTGGGTGGAGAAGGGTTTGGGGGTGCGGTGGCAGGAGGGTGGGGTGGGTGGAGAAGGGTTTGTGGGTGTGGGTGGGGCGTGACTGTATGTGCGGACACCAGTCTTTTTGCCCCTAGTACCCTCGGACAGCATATGCGGACACCCGTCTCTTAGAGGTTTATATGCCAAATGGTTGAAATCGTGAAATAAGTCGGTATGGGAGAGTTGCTGGGGAATCTCCAAGCTGACGAAAATATATCCCTAGGTTACATAACTGGCAGGAAATTCACGGACTGTAAAGCATTCAATCTTGAAGCGTTAGTTAATGAGCATCTTACCTGTAACTTCATTAAAACTTTCGTAACTGCCTGGATATTACAAAACAGAATTCCTCGTAGCTCTTCCCCTGCCCGTAAAACGTTTTTACCCCTTCACTCCGATGGCGTATTCTGTATAGCCTTCATGCCTTCCCCATACGATGTTCTCAAGCTTAGGAAAGCTGGAGGGATTAGATGTAGCCTTCTTTATTCACTTCGGTATGAAAGGAATTTCCTAAACTGAAAAAAAAAATCGTCTGGGGAGAGCAAAAATCTACATTATGATGATCCGATTCCTGTATGTTTGTTAGTTACCGTAACACAGCAAAAACGGCGCAACACAGCGCAATTTTTGTTTGAGCAAGGTACCATTAAAATGCTCTAACTTGAAGAATAAAACAATTTCCAGTCTAATACCACCGGTTCCCGAGACTAAAACATTTCTGGCCTTTTGATATCCAGCGGAGGCCGCCGAAGGTGGCCTTTAAGCAATATGTAAAAAAAAAAAAAGTCACCGATGAAGTTAACCCCTTCAGTGCTATGATGTCTTTTGGGATTTTATTTTGGTTAGCTTAAGACCAGTTCATTCAGAACTGTGGAGACCCTATGGAATATAGGGGATTAATTCAATCTACTTATCCCTTCCCTTGTGATATGTCTCCTCCGAACTACATGAAATCGTTCGTCACGAGAGAGAGAGAGAGAGAGAGAGAGAGAGAGAGAGAGAGAGAGAGAGAGAGAGAGAGAGAGAGAGAGAGAGAGAGAGAGAGAGAGAGAGAGAGAGAGACTGAACGGGGTTAATAACACTAACTGACACAACCATCACAGCTCTGAACGTGGAACTGTTCACGAATTACCTGTACTGGGGCTGTATTACCTTTTACAATGTGTACACTTCACTGAACCAAAAAATCACACCTACACATATAGCCATTACCTCCACCAATAACACACACACATACACACACACACACACAAATATTTCTGTTATTTGCATATTTGGTTATCTATTTATTTATTTATTTTATTTATTTATTAACTGGTGAGATGGGTACAAACGAGTGGTCGGGATGGACGGGAATGATGCAAGGTTAATCTTTCGGCCTTCGAATAATGGGGGGGGGTTAGGTACGACGGGATAAGTTGATGTTGTTGTTGTTGTTGTTGTTGTTGCCCCAGGTTCATCAAAAATGTGAACCCAGTGGACTACGGGTAAAGCTGTCCTCCTCCTACAGTCCATCATCCACCTTTTACGGGCTGGGGAGGAAACTTAGGGACGTTTGTATAACCCGACAGTGGAGCAGACGTTATATCGGTGCCACCACGTGAAGGCACCCCTCTCCAGCACCGGCGGGATATGTAAGCCCTGAACGTGTGTTTGGTACCTCGGTTAGTGGTCGAGGCAATTGTTTTATTGTATTCACCACATCAGAGCAGGAACTGGTGGACAGGAGTGGCGAGGAACGGACAGAATGGGCTGAGGGAATGGTGCGTGGTGGGGCGTGCAAGAGGAAGCATACCAGGTGAATGCGGGTAGTGCGAGTAGTAGTGGCTGTTGCCCCTGGTTTATCTGAAACGTGAACCCAGTGGACTGCAGGGCAAAGTTGCTCTACTCCTGCAGTCAACCATAAAAAGAAAAGGGAGGGAGTTGAGGGACATTTGTATAATTGTACAATGAAGCTGCCCGGTTATAGAGGTGCTATTATATGAAGGCGTCCCTCTCAAGGACCTAGTCTTGTAAAGCGTAGGTGAAGAAGCAATATATAAAAAATAAAGAAAGAAAGAAAAATAAATCTAGTGGATGGGGTGGGCCAAGATAATGGTGAATGGTGGGGCAGGACGAGACAAGTACTCCCAGCGATCAAGGGCGTTGCATAAGGGGCGGTGCTGACAGTAGGCGGGTGTAAGTTATAGATATCTCTTAGATGGTCGGTGTGTTGGGGAAGGGGGAAGATAGTTGAAAGGAGGGGTGGGTGGAGAGGAGTGGGCAAGTTGGGCTGGGATGGTGCTGGGTGGTGGAGCAGGAGTGGGTATTAAGCCATGAAGAGATGAGCGTTGCAGGTTGACCAGTATAGGAGTGGCGAAAGTATATTCTTATTTTAGAGAAAAAAAAATCAGCAAGGAAGTAAGAACACACCTTTATCTGGTTTCTCACGACACAGATAAAAGTCATAATTATGATACTACATTGACCTGGGACTGATGTAAACACACAAACACGCAAATCTGTCAGGTACTAATCGATTAGTGCAGTGCCACGGACGGTCGCCTCCCCCAGCACTCCCACTGATGAAAAGTACACCAAGTAATATCTGAAAGAGCCGCGTAGGGGTGGGTGACCTGTTAACGTTTGGGTGAACTGCTCGTTTCATCTGTGAAGGCTGTTGGAAGTCGCTAATGATCACAGCTACTGTTCTGATGCTCAAGTGCTGAAGAAAGTGCTGCGTTAAGGCGTGCTTGGGATGTTTCTTCCCCTGCTGATTTCGCCCTGCACTATGGCAAACAAGCTAGACACATCAGCTGCTTACAACTGGTGGTAGGTGGTGGCGACTATTAGCCAGTCACTTGATGTAGTGCTGCCTATTTGTTCATTCAACTTTATCATTCTGTCTCTATGTCTGCCCTCCTCTCAATATTTCTCCCTCCCTTTCCTCCCTTCCTGTCACCTTTTATTACTTTTTTCTACGTTAGGCAGCTCTACAATGAATGACATGCCTAATGGCTTCACGTATCCCAAGAAACCATTTACAACGGTGGGTGGTAACCATATAACCAGGTGACGGGGTGATGTGGAGCCTACTATGGTGCCACTGCTAACTGGGTGGAGCGATGCAAATGCGGCGTCCATCCAGGAACCAAACCTCCACACTTTTCACCGTGCCTGTCGCAGGTGCTGTCAACCACAAGGGGATGTTGGTTCACTACACGGGACGGCCCTGCAAGGGCGGTTGTTTACCTGCAGTTGATGGATCTGCTCGGCCAGACAGACTGGGGTGATCAACAATTCAGCTTCTCACAACTGTCTCATAAATGGCCATCTGAAACTAGGAATTTGCTCACACTTTCGTCCTCTCTGGTTTAAACCGAGAGTGTTTCTCAGTCCTCAGACCTCAGGTGGTTTCCTATGGTAAGTGAAATCATCTGGTGTTAGGAAGTGTTAAAAAGGAAAAATAAAACAGAACAAGAAGACGAAAAGAAAAGGAAAACAGATCAGTTGTCCCTATGACGAAAACGTTATGAATACGACCCAAACAGTGCAATCGAGAATAGCCTTGGTTCGGTCAATTGTAGGATTCAGTGTGAGCGATGTGAAGGAAAAGCAGGCACGAAACATATGCATGAACACAGGCGTAAAACAAAACATTAATGCACGAGGGAGCTCCGGTTTGCCAAGCTCAGTGGAAAAAGGCAACAATGAGAGACGCTTATTGTGAACATTCATAACAGATTTCTCGATATTCAGTACGTCACTGATATACCAGCACTCCGAGCACGCCAAACCAAATAATTTTTTACATTCAGTTGCGAGGTGTAATGCAATTTCATGTTGGAAGGTGCTGTCAACATCAATACCATAAATTCACGCTCCAAAACTCTGTACAATAATTACCGTACCCGTGGCCTCAGACAACAATACTTTTATTTATATTGCACGCACATCAACTCTCATGATACGGACAGCTCCAGTATTCTATTCTAGCTAATGGCAGACGATTATTTACATCTAAGAGTCATGCGGCCTGAGAACTGGCCTCTTTTCTACGGTGACGTCTTTCCTGTTATATTTTCGCTATTTCCAGACAATTTTATTTAGTTTATGAGATGCTTTCCTAATGGAGGGATTAGATACAACCTTCAATGAACCCTTCACTATCAGGTGGCTCCCTTAACCTGAAAAATAATCCAGTAAAAAACGAATAATTAAATAAATAAACATATCTGACGTCCTTGTGGTCAGTGAGATAACCCTGTGCTGTATCTGCTTATCGTTCTCTTTCTGCCACCAAGGTGCTGCACAGGGACGCCTTCGTGTGGTGACACAGATATAAATGGGCTGAGGTGCTGCTCGGTCATACAATCGTCCCTAAACACTCTCGCTATCCCCCAAAAGGAGGATAGTGGACTGTTGGAGGAAGACAACCTAAGCCTGCATTCCACTGGGTTTAAATACCAGATGAACTCGTGGCTACAACAACAGCTGCTACTGCTGCTGTTCCTGCGACTTTTCTGCTAACGTGGAGGGCATGATCAAGCCTGAATGGAAAAATCGCATTCGGCTGAGGACAAATCATAAAAATCGCAAACTAATAAACAAAACTAGCACTACTATCAACACCTGTGACAATCATTAATGCAATTTCTCCAAAATTGTTGGCTGAAATTGCGCAGTATTATTGAGGGGGATTTTACGCCAATATTTACTGTAGAAGTGACATACCAGTATATAAACCCATTCATAATATGTAAAGTGATGGATATAAACCCATCTATAAACCCATTCGTAATATGTAAAGTGAAGCATATAAACCCATCTGTAAACCGAATCGTAATATGTTAAGCGACGCATATAAACCCACCTATAAGCCCATTCGTAATATGCAAAGGTACGCATTATAAACCCATCCGTAATATCATGTAAAGTGAGGCAAGCAAACCCAACCGTAATATGTAAAGTGACGCATATACACACGTCCATAATATGTAATATGACATAATACTAACACCAGTATACTACTACTACTATACCACCCCTACTTACACCACCACCACCGCTACTACTACTCCTACTTCAACCAGCACCACCACCACCACCATTGAAATTTCACCTCCATCCATGTGGGAATTATATTATGCTCAAAACCAAGCTTCATAATACAGTTCACCACCTGGAGTTGTACTGTGAAGGTTAACACTGACCCCTCATAATACAAGCCGTTGGCCTCAATCACGCCAACCACTGTGGCCACCAACCATCTACTACTATTACTATTACTGCTACTACTACTACTATTATTACTACTACTAGCAGAGACTTGAGATAGCTGAAAGGGTTATAAAAAACTCCATTAACCCCTTCAGTATCGGGTTATGTAATTCCTGTTACCGCCAGACGATTTTATTCTGCACAGGAATGATCTTTGGCAGTGAATGAAGATCTGAAAAACACTCTCCACTAACTAACTCCATCAGAACCAAGAGAACTTTTGTATTTATGTTACTTCTGGTACCGGAAGATTTTATTCAGTTTACGAAGGACATCTGGTAGTGAATGGAGTTAACCTTTTCAGTACTAGGATGCCTTATATATTCTAAGCTTGTCATATCCAGACGACTTTATTCATCCTGGAAAAAATTCAGTGTTTGGTCTGTATTATTAGTGTGCTTTCATTTCACTGTCAACATGATCTGTTTTTGCTTACAGTTTCCCTATCTTGCTCTCTACCATATTTCTCCCTCCCTTGACCAAACATAATGTATATAATTTCCGATACCGAATCATGTTCTTATTTCTCAGTTAACGTGCTGTATTTTAGCTCACATTTCTCCACCTTTCACCACCACCACGTTTTCTCCCAACCTTGACACAACGTATAAAATATCTGTGTCGTGGCATACTTATAAGTTACCGTAGTGCTGTGTGTTGTATGTTCTCAATACCGTCATCATTATATATTTTGCATATAGTTTTGCCATTTGCCACTGTCACGTATTTCTCCCCTTTCCCATCATCCTGTTACCTTCCCTGCCTCTCACCTCTCCAGTCTCCTCCCTTCCCTTCATGCTTCTCCCCCATTTCCTCCCTACCCTGCCTCTCCTTATTATATATGAACTGCGCTGCTTCCATCCTGTCCCCTAATCCCTTTACCGGTTACCTGCCCTGCCTCTCTCCTCACCAGTCTTCTTCATTCTTTCCCTATCCCACATCCCATATCCAACTGCCCTGCATCTCCAGACTGCACCTGAACGTTCCTTTCTGATAATGACAATACTTTTCATTCTGAACTAACATCCATCCCCTCCTTCATCCTGTTACCTACCCAGTTGCTCTCGCTCTCCCTCCTCAATAGTCCCCAGCCTTTCCATCCTACTTTACTTCCCAGTTACACCTTGCTCCTTCTTCTGATGCTTTTTTTTTTCCTCTGATTGGTATCCTTAATCAAATCAAAGAGCCGAACATCAGCTCCCCCATTTCCTCCACCTGTCACCTGTCCTGGCTCTCTCCTCACTAGGTCATCTGCTTTTACTCCTTGCCTCATACCTTTGTTCCCTCTGCCCTACCTGCTCCTAATCGTACCTGAAGTTCCCTTTCTCTGATGGTAATAACAGCACTTGCTACACCTAACTTAATGTACGTCCATTTTATCCCCTTAACCTTTTTACCTACCTTACATTTCCTCACCCGCCTCCTGCCTTTCCCTTCCTGGCTCTCTACCCAGCCCCCCTGCCCCCCAGCTCTGTCTGATCCTGATCGAAAAATGTGGATAATTACTACGCTCCCCATTATGACCTAGCATCCAACCATTCCCAGTCACCTGTTACCTACCCATCCTCTCCTCACTAGCGTGCTTGTCTCATTCTCCTATCCCCCTCTGTCCTGGCTGTCTCCTCACAACTATGGTGCTGCAGGGGGCGTGTTTGGAGCCATGCAGGCGGTGGCCACGGCATTCCTGAGCCCCCTGACGGACCACTGGTGCAGCATACCTCAACTGGACCACTGGACCAAGGAGCAGCGATGGAACTACTCA
>JAGKTI010019369.1:0-17028 GCA_018397915.1 Birgus latro | reverse complement strand
GTAATGGAGAGAGTTCTAGAAGGTATGATTAGAGAAAGAGTGAATATTGATGAGATGCAGTTTGGGTTTATGCCAGGCAGGGGGACCACTGATGCCATATTCATTGTTCGACAGCTTCAGGACAAATATATTGGAAAGAAAAGGGAATTGTATTTTGTTTCTGTTGATCTGGAAAAGGCCTTTGAGAGTCCCTTGAGAGGTGGTGAAGTGGGTGATGAGAAAGCTAGGGTTGGAAGAGTGGCTGGTTAGGGTGGTGATGGCCATGTACGTGGGTGCTCGCACTCAGGTAAGAGTGAATGGAGTGTTGAGTGATGAGTTTTCTGTGAATGTTGGTGAGCATTAAGGGTCAATTTTGAGTCCCTTGTTGTTTATCATGGTACTTGAAGCCCTCTCACGTGACTTCAGAGATGGACTCCCGTGGGAGATGTTGTATGCTGATGATTTGGTGTTGATTGCAGAGAATGAAAGGGAGGCGGAGGAAAGATTTAAGAAGTGGAGAGATGGTATGGGGTACAAGGGCTTAAGGGTAAATGTAGATAAAACAAAAGTGATGATATCTAGGGTTGGTGGCGGTACAATCAGAGGAGAGGGAGAGTGGCCATGTGCAGTTTGCCACAAATGTGTGGGAAGTAATTCCATCTTGTGCAGTGTTTGTGATAAATGGGTGCACAAGAGATGTTGTGGTATTAGAGGTAGACTGCGAGATAATGCTGGTTTTATGTGTGTGGCATGTCAAGGAGAGCCCGTGGAGATTGTTAGGCGTGAAAGGATTGAACTTGCTGGTGAGTCTCTTGATCGTGTGGAGGAGTTTTGTTATTTGGGAGACATGTTATGTGCCGGAGGTGGGGCTGGGGCTAGCTCGGTTGCTAAGGCGAGAAGTGGTTGGAAGAAGTTCAGGGAGCTGTTGCCTCTCCTGACATTGAGAGGACTTTCCTTACATGCTAAGGGGTCTTTGTATGCAGCATATGTTAGGAGTGTGATGCTGTATGGTAGTGAGACCTGGGCAGTAAAGGAAGAGGATGTTCGCAGGGTTAAACGTGCGGAAATGACAATGATTAGGTGGATGTGCAGTGCTTCCCTGCGTGCAAGGCCTTGGGGGGCTGGGTTTACGATGGAAGAGTTGAGAGGTAGGATGGGACTGGAGTGTATTGGTGTTGTGATGAGGAGAGGTAGGCTGAGGTGGTTTGGACATGTGGAGAGGATGGGGGATGATAATTGAATGCAGAAGGTGAGAAGTGTTAATATTGGGGGAGGAGTAGACCAAGAAAGACATGGGACGAGGTCATTAAATGTGACCTCAGGGTTAAGGGATTGAACAAGGAGGCTGCCAAAGATCGAGCAGCATGGAGAGCCGCCATTAGTTGACCAAGGCCGACACATGCAAGTATGTTGGAGCCTTCAAAAACAAAACAAAATATCAAAAATACTCTTTCATTCCTTTCAAACTTTTCCAAGCACGCTTCCACATTTGTCCAAAACTCTTCTCTCACTCTTCTTGCATGATCTTGTGTTCTCGCATACACACACACATTTGCCCACATTTGTAGTCCAACTTTCACTCTTGCCCACACAATCCTTCAGCCAGCTGATCCATACTCTCTTATATTCTCCTTCCATCTGGTACTCACAACAATACACACTTCTTTTACCCTCTCATTCTCACCTACTCCTGTGCTTATACCCCATCCATACTCCCATTCTCTCACACATTCACCTTGTAATTTAGTTTCAGTTAAACCACATACATCCACTTTCACACCCGCAAGCACCTGTACAATCTCTCTTTCTTTCACCTCATAATTTATACCCCTTACATTCCACGTCGCTATCCGTACCAAGTCCTTTGTTCAGTCCTTAGTCGTCATCTTTTGGTCAGTCCTGGTCCAAGGCTTCTTGTTTGTATTTTTAGTTAGTTGTTTTACAGGGTGGGCCACTAACCCACCACCAACCCATTTAGTCACCTCATACAACAAGCAGGGATACTGATGGAGTATTCTTGTAACTACCCTACCCCCAGGGTAGCTGTAATTCAAGGAGACCAGAGATGTTTTATCTGTGTCACCTTTTTGAAATTTGTTGAAAATTTTTTCGCCTTGCATTCCCCTGTATCATTTGATGTAGTTATTATATATACTTGTTTATTACCCTTTCATACCCAAGTATAATCTCCCAGTTATGAATATGGCATGTTTCCATTTTAGCTGATAAACTTTTATTGTTTTTATAAGTGAACTGTAAATATCATGATAAATAAATTCATCATGACCATTACTCCTATCAAAGATGGGGTGAGGTAAGATCCAGAGAATGAATATCTTGGTAGATAGGGTAGTGAAATGGGTATGAGTGAGTGAGTTTGAAGTTGAGAACAGGTGGGCATGGTAGGCCAAGAAGGTGGATGTATTATGGTAACTGAGTGTGAGAAAGTTAGGTATGGATATTAAGGATGCATGGGAATGGACATAAGATCAAGTTGGTTGGGTGAAGATTGTGCTGAGAAGCACAAGATTTCCTCCCCCCCTCCCCCTCCCAGACAGATTTACGTATGTGGCAAGTGTATGTAAAAGACACCCAGTAGAGAAGGAAAGGAGGTTGTGAGTTGGAGGCAGTATTCCAGGCACTTGAATTATATGTAATTTATTTGTTGTCCCATTTTACTGATCATGCATGTGGTGTTCAGTCTTCCTCAGTGGTAAGTTCTCTGTGTTTTC
This sequence comes from Birgus latro, assembly GCA_018397915.1. NCBI lineage: Eukaryota > Metazoa > Arthropoda > Malacostraca > Decapoda > Coenobitidae > Birgus > Birgus latro. Next base: position 14,317 of record JAGKTI010019369.1, on the reverse strand, counting down.
TGGATGATATCTCATCCCCTGTTTAGATGAGAAAAAAGGTCAGTTTGGAGTTGATGATGTTAGTTTTCCCATGTTTGTAGATTTTCTTTTCTTGTTTTCAGTATCTTACCTTGCCACATCTTTCCCCTAGAGAAGGGACAGGATAGTGATGATGATGATGATATCTGAAGTTAGTACTATCAGTTTATTATTATTTTTTATTTATTTATTTATTTATTTATTTATTTTTTTTTTTTTTACCAGACAAGCACCCATAGGTGATGACAACTACTTGCTCTTGGCATCCAGCTTTAGTAAGGTTGAGACCTCTGGAACCAATGATCTTACCACGCCAGTGAGGAAAACATCAAGTAACCCCTGCTGACTAATGCATTCTCGTAATGCAAGATTAATACATTGCTCACCACCATGAATTTATGTTTTTATTTTTATTTTTATTTATTTATTTTTTTTTTCAGTCAAAAATTCAGTGCCTGGAAGCTAAAGGAAAAAGGTTTTCTGATCCTTTGATTTTGAGATACCTGGACACATTGTATTTGGAGAATTAGCAGTCATAAGGTGGATGGGGAAAGACAGACTGAGGAAGACTTTCAGAATTGTTCAGTTCTCACATTGATAGGCTGAGCATACTGCAGTCTGTATGACATTATCCCTTTTCACAGCTCAAAACTACACATTGTGTTGTTCTGATGTCCAATTGCAGCATTGCTTGTAATTATGGGATGTGGATAATTTGCATGTGTGGGCCAATCTAATTTGGTGAACAAATCAGTGATGCTAGTGCCTTATTTTGAATGTTGATCTTTGGTGTTTTTGGAATGCAGCCAGTGGGGAGGTCTTTTAATGCTGTGGCCTAGCCTCAGGCTCTTGCACCTCAAAAGGAGTAATGTGGTAATGTGGAACTTTTATTATTATTACCATTATTATTATTATTAGGTGATTCTTGTGTTATCTTGGGCATGTTGAGAAGGAGTGGTGTTTTTTGTCAAGAAATATAAGTAAGGTTTGTAAAAATCAGACCTATTCGAGAGGCAGTAATGTTCACCGGCTTATTAACTGGTGTTGCTTTTAGGTCACAAAAACATGCATGAGCAGCATTTCTTGTAGTATTTTGTGTGTATATGTGTGTGTGTTTGAGTGTGTTTAGGTAGTTTGTTTATCCTGTTATGGAGAGGAGTTATAGTGTAGGTCAGAGTTGGAAAGCTTACCATCTTATTTTGAAGTAATGAAGACATTAATGAGGATGTTAAGCCAGAATGATGATAATGTGCAGGTTGTTGGTCAGGTCTTACCATTAGTTTAATCATCAGTATGTATTTTAAGGTTGCCATAGGTTTTTCCTTGATGTGGAACTCTAGGCACAAGGAAGAATGTTGTGTGAATAAAAAGTTGTGCAAGGCTGAAGAACGTAATTAAAAGCACACAAAGTCTACATTGTTCTGTATACATTATTCATTGAGGCTATGACCAAGAATATTTTGTATTTTAGCTGGTAGTTTAGTTTTGTTGTTAATATGTTATTTTTATTTCCTAGAAAAGTAGCTGTAGTAGTATTGTGCCACATAGCCAGTTTTAAAGTGGGGATAAAAGTCTAAGACCAAGGGTGATGTTCTGAGTGGCTTTGGAGGTTTTGTAATACCTCTTACTTAGTGATTTATTTTGCACATTACACCTCAGTCCTCTTGAATGTTTATTAATGTGGATTATATTGAGTTGCTTAGGCTGGGGCCCTTTCACTCCTGTTTATATGGGACAGATTGGAATTGGATGATATATGGATGGGGTTTATATTAAAACAATATAAATATATGTCAGAATGGTAAGGTGTCATAAGCAAAATAAATTGATGAAGAGTTGTTACAAAGTCTACAATACCATCTCAAGTATGGTCTTAGGATTCACAAACAAACTTATGATCAGCATGCCTCTGTAATTCAGATCTGATTTTGCAGGAAGGGTGAAAAGAGTGTAGAATCTATGCATATCTCCTATTCTTTGTGCTGAAACAAATCTTAGTAATGAGAGTAGAATAATCCTGAGCTTTCCATTGGTTTTGCAGGTAGGGTAAGGATAGGAGAGTGTAGTAATTTCCACTTTCATTCTTCCTACAAATCAGAATCTGAGTTGTGGTAGGAAAGTAGTTGTAAGAGTGTTGATGAATCTATCCCCAGAAATAGAAGAGGCTGGACAGCTCTCACAGGTTGGGTGATGTATACCTACTGCACATCTTGAAAGAAATTGGTAGATATGCATCGCAGATGATGGAGTTGTTCAGTCTTGCGTACAAGGTCTATACAGTCCAGGGTGGATGTCGTTGATTCAGCCAAAGTCATTAGCAAGTAGATGCTTCCATGTGGGTACACTGACTCAGCCAGAGCCATGTATTTAAGCAGTCTGTGTCGAGTCCCCTTAGGCACACCCTGGACTGGACCCCTGGATTGTAAACCTTGAGGTGTGCGATTCTTTTGACTCATATGCAGTGTCTCCATCTATTCGCCCTTTCAGTCTAGTGATGTACTTTTTTTTTTTTTTTAAATAACGCTAGGCGATTTTATTCAGTTAACCCTTAAAGACCACAAATTTCTCAGAGCATCTATCCCCAGAATCACAGTTAAGGTCCAATTTTTTTACTTTCTTGGATTGTAATTTTTTTCTTACAGATTTCAAGTGCTTGAATATACAGACTTGAAAATATATATCTCATACTCATGTGTCCAGTGGTTACTGTACTAGCAAGCGTCAAAAATAAAAATGAAAGACCACCCTTGAATCTGCCAGAGAATGGCTAGTAACCATACAAACATTACTGTAAACAGTATAATTTACATTCCTAGGTATCAAACAAGGTGAAATAATGATCATGAAAGGAAAGGAAAGTTTATAGTGGTGCATAGCAAAGGAGAGCCCCATGTGTCTGGAAACAAAGGGAAAGGATGAAGGTGGAGGGAGTGTGGTGGTGGATGGAGGGAAGAAGGGAGGTGTTAGGGGTGAGGAGGAGTGGAAGAAGGGAGGAAGTATGCTTGTTGTGCACACCAGTGATGGTATCCAGGGGGTATGGTTGGTTGGGAGACCATAATGAGGAGAGGACCCAGAGGGGCAGAGAGATGGCAGGGGGCATCACCCCTCCCCCCTTCTAGAGGCCCAATACGGCCATACCCCACCAGACACTGTAGTTCCCATTGGCTTGGTCCCATATACGCCTTAAAAGAGGTGGTGCCATTTACCACCAGTTTTTGGTAGACTCTGTACCATCGACAGACATAGAACTTTATGCTACATTTTCCAAAACTGTCGTTCAGCATTCATAGGTCTTTAGGAGTTGATGGGTGATCTCTTGAATTGGAGAGGTTGAATTAAGCCTTTATTAACCTTTTCACAGCTAGAAATCCTCCCTGAAGTGGATAAAGTTGTCTGGTGGTACCAAGAAAAAAAAAATGGATTGAAGGGGTTAAGATTATATAAATTGAATTTTTGTCTTGCCTTCAGATACATTTTTGTGATTTGAGGAGTTATCGAGTGGTATGAAAAGTTATCCAGTTACTGAGTTTTATATCCTACCACGAGAAAGCTTCATTTTGCTGATTTGTGTAATTGATATGAATTGAGATATGCTGTGAGTTCATCCATGCAGCACATAAGTAGTTTTACAGTCTTGGGATATTTTTATGTATTTCTTTCAGCCTGTCATAGTCCTCTTCTTATCCTTAGCTCTCTACACATTCAGAGCCCAGTTATTTATTGTGAAGAGCTGACATTATATTGTATAAGGATTTAGGATTATGTTGCAAGGCTGAGCATGGATGCCAAAGACCAAGGCCGAGTTTCACAGACAAAACTACGATTAGTTCATTGTCATAAATATGATAAATATTTGCTGGAAGAACAAAGAGAGGAGAGTGCAGAAGCTGACCATGTTCCTTGTTGTTCTACCTGCAAAGACAATTCTTGGTAGTGACAGAGAATCACTTGTAAGTTTGTTTGTGAATCTACGTCCAAATTTATATTATGTACAGTTAGTCCTTCTTTAAAGTTGTCTAGCTTGGCCCATTGAGCTCGGGGACGTCTTTTTCATCTCATTCTTGCCTTTTGATGATTGTATTCAGCCTAGGATTGCCTTCAGACCTGAAGGATTAGATATAGCATAACTAAATTCAGTAAGAATAAATTGAAAATGATTTACCTGGCATTCAAGTGGCTAAAGTTGTTTTAAATTGATATATATATACCCCTATTCTTTACTTAAAGGTGTTGGTGATACTATAAAGGTGCACTGAAGTCAGACATGGATGATTTTTATGCTTTTAACCTGTCAGGTTGTGAACTAGATGCATGTCATTTAATTCCCTCCTCCCCCCACTTAATGTAGTGTATTGGCTACACACATCCCAGACTTTAAGTGAGGACTGACTGTGCTCTGAGGAACAAGGATTGTGTAGTGTTGCCCTGTTGTACTTAACACAGGGATGTGATGCAATGAAGACTCAGGCTTTGTTGTTGTGCATATTTTGTATTGAGTCTTTTTGAGTTAACATTCAGTGAGAAAGCATAATATTACACTCTACCTAAAGTGATACAAGTGCTCCATTATAAAGTAGAGAAATTCTTCGCTATATGTCCCCTTTTTGTTCCTCGTAATTTCACAGTAATTTAAAGAAACATTTGCTAAAGTTTAGAGAGTGTTCTGTGCCATCCTTGTCTAAATCTTGTACTCTAGTCCCACTCATGTACGTTAATTGTTGTCTTTTCTTATATATGTTCATTCCTACCTGTAATATTGATTTACCAGTTTTCTCCAGTGTACAGCACCAAATTTGTGGAAAAAGTCCTGGGGTGAGATTCTCAACATATTTACGAATGGTTGCCTGCCATAACTGTGATTTGTTTTCCCATGGGCAAGGAAAGGAAACAGTAGAATCTTCCCACATTAATTGTTCCTTCTACCAAAGCAAATCTTAGATACAAGAGAAGTTACAAAGTGTTTGTAATGAGCGACATGAATGGGAGAGTAGGCAGTGGTCCTGTGAATGATAAGACAGTAATGGCTAATAATGGAGTACTAGAGAGAATGATAATGGGAAGCGACTGAAGGACATTCGTCAGGAAAGGAGTTTGTGCATTTGTATTGCTAATTTCAGACACAAAGTGCACATTAATATACATGGGATAGAGGGAATGGAGATGGTGCTGGAAGGAGCGTGATTGATTACATGCACGTAGAGAAATCAATGCTGGGAAGTGTTGCTGATTTGAGGACAGTGTTAGGACGATGCGGAGGTTTGTCAGATTATATGATTGTGGTATGCAAGATCAAGCTGAGAGGAGTGAGGCAGATCAAAAGATGGAGTAGCAGTCAGGGAGAGAGACTGAAAGCCGAGAAGCTGAGGATCAAAGAAATGGCAGATGAATACTGGGCCAAAGTAGAGGAGGAGTTAGAATCAGTGAATTGGAATGAAATGGATCTGGACAGCATGTGGAATGAGTATAGGGATTGCTTATTTAGGAATGCTAAAGCAGTGTGTGGTGTGGCAAGAGTAACAACAAAGAAGAAAGGTATGGCATGGTGGGATGAAGAGGTTAAGAGAGCAGTGGAGGAAAAGTGGAAGAAGTGGAGTGGATACTGGACAGGGGTTCAGTTGAAATAAGAACTGAATAAATTGAGAGCAAGAAGTACGTAAAGAGACCAGTGAAGAGCAAAAAGAAGGAGATAAATGATGATCTATGAAGTAAAATGAATGCAAATTACTCTGAAAATAGGAAGTTATTCTGAAAAGAGGTGCAGAAATATAGAAGTGACAGTGGAAAAAATGTGAAATTGTGAAGGATGTAAGTGGTAGATTATTAACCCATGGGGATGAAGGAAGGACCAGATTGAAAGAATATTTTGAAAGTCTGATGAATTACTGGAGAAAGGAAAGCAACTGTTAACCCTTCATATGCCAGGTGGGGTCAGGTGTACCCCAGCACATTTTTTAGATGATGCCATGTAGCCCCTTATTGATTTAGGGATCTGGCGAACCATGACTTTGTCTGAGCCAATTGTTTAAACATAAATATTTTGAGTGAAAAAGCTCTTACAGTTCAGGAGTTAGGAGGGTGCAAAGTTCATTAAGAGTCATCTGGTACCCCACCTAGCATTCTATGTACCTTTTTTTTTTTTTTTTTTTTTCCCCTCAAATTCTTGATATTATTGACCATGTCACTGAATGTTGAGATGTTCTTCAATCAGTGGGAGAGAATTGTAGATCCTTCCATTTAAGATGCTGATAATGACAGTTTTACTGAATGTTTACCAGATTTGTAAATCATTCAGGGGTTTTTCCAAATATATTGTAAATGTAATTCTTTTTCTAAACATACTGTGAATGTCAGTCGAGTTTACATGATTTGTAAATCATTCAGGGGTTTGCTGAATATAAATGTCAGTCTTGTCTTTGTTTTGAACATTGATTCAACCTAATTTTTCAGGTCATTTTATTTTCAAGATTTTTTTCTTTTTTTCTATGTTATTATAACTGATAACACATATATTTTAATATTTTAAGAGCATGGTGAATGAATAAGCACGATGTAACCTAAAAGTATATGCTACATTATTCATTACATGTGCAAACTTCAAAAATTTTGAAGAAACAAAAATATTGTACTAAAAAGGGGGGGAGGGGGACTTACAGTGGATTGGCTGCACGTGCTGTGTCCTGGGCAACGTATGTGCAAAATTTAACATGTGTAACTTTTGTGGATATGCCAGAAAAGGTGGGGGTCTTTCAAGACCCCACATGGCATTCTGGGTTATGAATTTTTGCATGGCGTACGAAGGGTTAACATGATTGGTTTGGGGGGTGTACAGAGAAGGAATGCAGTACTAGGAAACATGACACTTGCAGAGGTGAAGAGGTTGTGAAGCAGCTGAAAAATGTGAAAGCAGCTTTGGTTTATGAGGTGTATGCAGAGGTGATTAAGTGTTATGGAAAGAGTGGAATTAAGTGCTTGTTAGAGATATGTAAGAAGGCATGGATGAGTGAAACTGTTCCAGCAGAGTGGGAAAAGGCGGAGATTTTACCCCTGTACAAAAATAAAGGTGAGCGAGATGAGTGCAAGAATTATCATGGCGTAAGTCTGTTGAATGTTGTGGGAATATATATGGAAGAATAATTATTATAAAGTTAGAGAGATCAGAAGTCCTAGGGAGTGATGAACAGGGTGGCTTTAGGAGTGATAGAGGATGCGTGGATCAAATATTTGCAGTGAGACAGATAATGGAGAAGGCATGTGTGAAGGACTATAAGGTGTTTATGGCATTTATGGTTCTGGAAAAAGCATATGACAAAGTAGACAGTGAAGGATTGTGGAAGGCTTTGTGCATGTATGGTTTAGACTTTAGATGGTAAGGTGCTAGGTACCATCAAGAGTTTTATGATGATAGTGAGGCATGTGTAAGGGTAAATCAGCATCTAAGTAAATGGTTCACAATCAGTGTGGTCATACAACAAAGTTGTGTGATGTCCCCATGGTTGTTCAGAGTATGCTGTGTATGGATAGGGTGATGAGGGAAGTAAAAACATGAGTAACGTAGAGAGGGATGGTGTTGGTATTGAATGGTGAAAATGGTGATGGATGGATTATCTCATATTTGACATATGCTGATGGTGCAGTGCTATTTGCAAATACCGTACGAGAGCTTGGAAGACTAATGCAGAGTTTTTAGGTGTCTGTGAGTGTCATGCCTTGAGAATAGATGTAGAAAAGAGTAAAGTGATGGTTATTGAGAGAGAAGGCGACTCCCAGTGTGATGTTACAGTGAATGGAGACTTGAATTGGTGAGAGAGTTCAAATATCTGGGTACAGTGATAGAAAAAGAAGGAAAATGTGCAAGAGGTGAAAAGTAGAGCGACACAAGGAAGGAAAGTAGCTGGTGTTATGAAGGTCTTGATAAGCAACAGAGGCTTGAGTATAGCAGCTGCGCAAGGCTTACATGAAGGAGTGTTAGTGCCAACTTTTAACGTACAGGTGTGAGACTGGTGTGGCATGTAAATGAAAAGTCAAGAGTAAAAGCCGTGGAGATGGGAAAGCTGAGGAATGTACGTGGAGTACAGAGTGGATAGGATACGGAATAATGTGATTCATGAAAGATGTGGAGTGAGGAAGTCTGTGGCCTCCAGAATCATAGAGTACTGAGGTGGTATGGTCATGTGGAGAGAATGGATGACAACAGAGTGGTGAAAAAGGTATATCTGAGTGAATATGAAGGAGGGAGGAGGCGAGGTAGGCCAAGAAGAATGTGGAGGGATATGGTGGATGAATGTGTGAGGAAGAGAGATATGGAAGTTGGTGAGGCTAAGGGACTGACATGAGATTGAGCTGGCTGGACGAATTTTGTGCAAAGCACATAACCAGTGATTTGGCATCCCCTTTTAATGTGACAGCGTTCAGATTGACTCTATCAGATGGGTATATGCGAAGCTGCAGAACTTGGTTAAATTTTTTTTGGCCCATCAGACGATGCCAGGATTTTGAGGGTCTGAATGATGAGTGAATTGAAATGTGGCCCTTTGATTTGGGAAAGCTTTGGCTGTCTGGACGTTGCTACGCCTCACCCCTCCAAAGGGTGGAAAAGGAGGTCTGGATGATGATTTTTCTCTCTCTCTCTCTCTCTCTCTCTCTGTTTCTAGTTAGGAGTGTGCAGCATCTTCCCTTGTTTCTAGCTCTTCCTGTGAAAACAAATATAAGTTATGAGAGAGAATTGATCAGAAACGTGTTCCAGAATCCCACCCCTTATAGCTTAGAACTCATCCCTGATGTAACGAGGACCACTTGCACTGTCATTGGTAAGTCTTTGTTGAGACGTTCACTTTCTGAAGTGAAGCAACTAGGGGATATTCTAACTAGAGTAGTGTGTGATTTTTTTTTTTTTTTTTTTTTTTTTTTTTTTTTTTTTCTTAAAGCAGATAGACACACAGTGTATTTATTGTCTGCACCGTGATTTACATCTGTGTGTCAGAATGTTTTTTACAGCTTGTTGTAGATTTAAGATGTTTGTGTAATTTCTTATTTCTCATATTAGAAATTTATGAGTGATTTGAGTGTATACTGTGTTAGTAAGCTCACCTTGAGGCACAGACAGTTCACCATTAGCATTAATTTTCCACTTTGCAGAAATATTTACCGTATTCAGAAATAGCTTGCCCAAACACAACCAAGTCTGTCATAGCTTAAGCCAGTTGAATGTAATTTGATCTGGTGTACAGTAACTTAATTCTTTCGTCAGTAATACTGGAAGTACTCTGTTGTGAGGAAAGACAATTAATGAAGATGTTGAACAGTCTAGATCACACACACTGTGTTGTGGTATGAATTCCAGCATTTAGATATGGGGATGATGTGATGTTGCATAGTCAAGAGGGATTTGTCAGTAGAATTTGTTGAGCCTCTGTTTTACGTAAATACCCAGTACAGTACAGTAAACCCTCAATATCCCAAGCCCTTTTTTAACGAATTTCAGTTTTAACGGCCACCTTGAGCTGGCCAAACGTTATGTTCATTTAACAATTTGCTCAGTGAAAGAATGGACCCAGGGGAAACACCAACCAGCGTGGCATCCCTAATGCGTGCTCGAGCATCTCCGCATCCCGCGGAACACCACATCAGTCTTTGGGTGACCAGCATCGTGAGGGGAGCCATAAATAGAGCATGTATAGTAAGAGTCCTTCAATCTGACCACCAATAATCCAAAGGTTTCAAGGCAGTTCCAAAATCTCACTAGCAGCGGGGAGTAGCAGCAAGCTTGGGGAGGTCGGTCATTTTCAATTTATACCTGTGCCCAGTCTGATGCTCTTCTGATAATTCCACTCGATTTTTGGACCAATAAATGACTACAACAAAGTAGCAAGGGCTTCCACACCTACTAGTTGTGGTGGAAAGAAAACTGATAAATGAAAACATGTGACACAGTAAGTGATAAACTCAAGGTCTAACCCCCCTCCCTCCAGCCAGCTGAACCCTCCCGCTTTCCCCCTTTCCCTCCTATCGTGCCATGCGCTTGAGTTTTTTCTATTCCTATAATTTTTTTACCCCGAAGTATTAGCAGATTTGTTTTTATACCGTTAGAAAGCTGAGTCTTTGTAGAATAAGATGAAAGAAAAAATAATGAATTAGCTTAAAGTGCCCTAAAGTAGTTGTGAGGAGTATAAGTTGAAACCGTATAAAAATGTTTATCTCATTTTTTTCTAAACATGTTTTGGTCACGTTTTTTAATTTTCCTGTGAATGAAAATATTATCACCAAACTGGAAAGTGTTAATGATCATGTACTTATTTCTGATGTTTTCAGGGGTCCCTTTCAATAGTCCGGAAAAAAATAATAATACAGTGTAATTCAAAAGACCCTAGGTCCCCTGCCATTTGAATTACAGGACTTTTACTGTATTGAGAAAATGAGGCATGTTGACCTAGCTGTGTTTTTTTGTGTACGACTGTATGACCGAACGACGCTCTATATTTAACAATCGGTAAAAGCCACAATGCCTGGAAATTACTGAACAGCTTGGTGTTCGGCTCTAATGGACTATCAGCTTTGATGTCAAGGGTCTGGTACTAGTTAGTCCATTATATGAAGGATGTACTGTACTGCATATGGTAGCCAACAAGAACTTTTGGTGTGTGAATTGCCATCATAGTACTGTTGTTATTTAGTTTAATCATCACCTCAAGCAAATCACTGGTCTGCCTTATAGTGAACCTGTGGTACTGAGTCCTAACCTTAGTTTTGCACCCTCAGGGAAAAGTGACTTTTGTTTTCCTGGTGACTCTGGAGACAAACTAGGATCCTTACATGGTGATTTCTTAAATACAGTAATCTCTCTACTTTCCGGACGACCACTATCCGGTTACAGCACTGTTTGGACATTGTAGGCTGATGTTCAAAACTCAAAAATGCCCCAGAAGATTGGGGGAAAAAAAAATCCGATTTTTTTTTTACACATAAGTTTGAATTTGGCACATGGCGCCGAACGGCCTTGTTTACATTCACATTCCCATTGTCTCCCCCTCCTGCCACTCCAACAGTTGTCTCTGAACTGCCGTGAGTTTTTGTTTAAATAATCATAATTCACAGTGCTAAGGATTAAGTGCAGTTCAACACTGGATTACTGTACATGCTTCAAGAGCATTTTCACCACTGTCAGAGCTTTAGAGATGGGGTAAACAGCCACCATGGACATGTAAGTACACTGTCAGCTGCCAAATATTTTCCATAATCACTTCTAAATCCTCATTCTCTGGTTACATTTTATTTACTTCATGCTTTGTGTCCCATATTTGAGTGCGCAGGCTGTGAAAGAGGTAGTTTTCTCAGTGATTACCATCTCTCTTACATACGTTCACTATCTAGTCAACTGGTGAACATTTTTGCCCTACTCACCTCTAAATCATAATTATTTGGTAACAATTTATTTATTTCATGCTTTGTATCCCATATTTTAGTGCATAAGATGTGAGAAAGGATGATTTTCTTAGTGACTGCCATGTCCGATACTTACTTACACTGTGCTGTCAACTTGTGAACACCTCTGCCTTACTCTCCTCAAAATCATCATTTTTTGGTTAAAATTCAATTAATTCATGCTTTGTGTTCATTATTTATGTGAATGGGATCTTAAATAAGTGCTATGCATATCCGGTAGGGAGGTAGGTAGGTGGTTTTCTGATTTACGTTAGGTTAGGTTAGGTTAGGGTCAGGAATGACTGGTGCTGGAGCTTCAGGGCCACTATCCGAACAAGACCACTTTCCGGTCATGCCTTTGGCTCTGTAACAACTGATAGTGGGAAGATTACTGTATGTCCTTCAATTTATTTATACAGTTCCTGGAAATTGTAATATACCTTAAATAGGTTTGTGGAGGAAATTATTCCTCAGATCTTAAAGAAGTGCCACATATAAACTTATTTTTCTTCAACTCGTTCAGATTTTTTTGTTTGACTTCGTTAAGACTTGTGTGGTGTAAGCTGGATTGTTCAGCATCCTCCATCCTTATTTCGTTGTCAATTTGCTGTTGTGTTAATGGGAATGTAGGTAAATTTGTTTGTTTAATTAGTGTGTGCATCAAGTTTTGGATTAATAAATACTGTATAGTGATGGGTGATTGCTTTGGTAAGCTAGGTTTAATTCAATATATATATATATATATATATATATATATATATATATGACAGGTTAACAGCTATAGTTAATGAATGGTCTTGGCTCCAGGTTGAGTGTGATTAACACACGTATACTCATAACTTGCTGCTGGTGCAAGATGTGGTATAATAACAAATCACCTACTGAAGGTATCACAGCATTTTTCATTGTATATGTAAAGGCAGGCTGTGTAGATGCACCCAGTGCTTTCACAGGCTGTCATGAATTGCATTTTTCTTTATATTGTATTGGGCTGATGAATGTTGTTTCATGATAAGGTTGATTTTATAGCATACTGTAGTTGTCATCAGAAGTGTTGCCTTTCATCCACCTTTTCTGTATGGTTGTACATCATGGTTAATGTTTGATAAGTCTGATATGGCTGGCCATTAAGGGGATCATGTATATTGAAAAATGATGTTCATGTAATATATGCAATGATAATAAAGTACAATGTATGGTTTTAAGCATGTTATGCTGCATCATTTGCAATAAGAGTTCGTCTGTCACAATACAGTTAATGAATAGTAATTATCATGAAGCTGTAAGGTAGATGTACTTTCATTGAACATGACAACAAAAATCACAAATGTTATCGTACTTAAATAGCCATAAATATAATATACATATTTTTTTTTTAAGGAATTGATGAGCATTGACAGCTAAACTCTGCTAATTTTACACAGATGAAATTTGTACATAGATATTTACAGTCATGGTGATCAAGCACATAACTCCTCATGATTATGCATCATGTTGTTAGGTTAGTGTTAGATATTCCCCTTGGTAAATGAAATGATGCATAATGTGTTCCAAAGTATTGTCTTGATGTTGGAAAGCAAAGTTGATTGACTCTCCCAAGAACTTCCCACTATCCCCCTCCTCCCTTTGTTTAAAATTTCTTTGTCTTCCGTCTGCTACATCTTCTTAGGTAATTCCTTTATAAGTGTGTACAGTACTCTCTCAGTTTTATGTGTCCATTTCTCTGTCTTTTTGTGTGTTTATCCCTTTCTCTAATTTGTAATTTCATATTATCTCTGAGCCATTTATATTTTCTTCTGATTGTTATTACTTTGATTTCTTAGGTAGTACTTATACAGTACTGCCTTCTGAATACTTTCATTTTTTTTCTTCCTACTCCCCCACCCCCTCCCTCCAAAATCCAACAACACAAACAGCAGTATGATATTAGTGTGATATCACTGCCATGCTTGTCAGATATTTAAACATCATTACAATGTGCCAAGATTTTATGAAAGTACTAAATATTTGTACAAGAACATTTAAGGAAGCTAATTAGTTTGTTGAGTAATTTTCTTTACATTTGTTTTGCTTGTTACAAACAAAGGTCTCATAGTACTGTATCATCATTCTCACTGCTGCTTTGGAAGACAGAGTGGCCACCAGATTTTGTACAGTTACTATAGCTGCATGTAAAAGATAAAAGGTGGAGACCAGCAGTTGAGCAGAAATTCCCTGTTTCCCTGACCCAGCTTTTATACTGTGGTTACATTTTTGCTCATCTCCATAAATCACAGTTTTCCACTACCAGCTCACTGCATAATGATATACTGTATTGCTAGAATACTTAATCATATATTTATACACTTTTTGATTTTCATAGCTTTATATGTCATATTCTTTTGTTTGTAAATATATTATGTATATATATATATTTACAAACAAAAGAATATGACATACAAGGCAATCCTATTCAGTCTTTCTTTCCTTCATTCTTTCCTTGTCCTTCTGCCTACGGGTGACTTTACAGTCCCTCTTCTGTCTTTCTTGCCTTCATTCTTTCCTCGTCCTTCTGCCTGTGGGTGACTCTACACTGAGTGACAAACCAAATGGTTTCGTGTACACCAAGAAACCATTTACTATGCTGGATGGTAACCATATAACCAAATTTTGGTGCCTGGTGGTTTAGTGGGTAATTACGGCGCTCCAGTCGGATTGAGCCGGTGAAGGTTTATATCCAAGGGATGGTTGGGGTTTATTGCTCACGTAATGCCATTCAGAGATGAGTGTGGCTTGTCACTCTCATCTTAAATGTCAGCACCAGCTTGCCTAGCCCCAGGCTCCTACGCTTCTCTGTGGGGCGACATAGGATTGGATAATGAATGAATGATTATATATATAT
>JAGKTI010019368.1:1239-16571 GCA_018397915.1 Birgus latro | reverse complement strand
CTCTCTCTCTCTCTCTCTCTCTCTCTCTCTCTCTCTCTCTCTCTCCCTCTCTCCCTCTCTCTCTCACCAACACACCTTCGGCAGGGGTTGTACAGGGTGACAATGTATTCCTCCAGCATAGACCTCCATTGGCACCGAAGGACGCACTGGATTTAGCAGCTCCTGTACACTGAGGGAAAAAAAAAACATGTACAGTCAGTTACAAAAGTTCGGTCACCCCTTCTGCCTCTCATTCACTGCTGGATTTATGAAGACTTTAATTTAACGTTCTAGATCTGGGTACTCAGTTATGCATCTTTATCCTTTACGTTTCACTCAAGCATTTATGTATCCAGTCATGAGAGAGGGGGAACGAATTTTTGCACCTGACTGTACACCAAATTAAAAAAGAGTTAGGTGGTAATGTGGAAGATAAATCGGTAAGGAGAAGACGTTACGATATTGATATATAACTCGCCTGTTGATAATGATGAGGCTGCCATTCTTTCTCATCTCCAGCACATTTGGCATATCAGGAGGACATAACCCACGGCGACGGCACTCACTGTCTATCCTGCCGAGAGAGAGAGAGAGAGAGAGAGAGAGAGAGAGAGATTGTTATTAAGTTTACCGTACTTCCATCAGATATGTAAAAATAACACACACACACACGCGCACACACACACACACACACACACACACACACACACACACACACACCGAGAGAGAGAAGTCCCACATGAGATACCTTTATAGCAGGAAGAGAAGAANAGAGAGAGAGAGAGAGAGAGAGAGAGAGAGAGAGAGAGAGAGAGAGATTGTTATTAAGTTTACCGTACTTCCATCATATACGTAAAAATAACACACACACACACACACACACACACACACACACACACACACACACACACACATCAAGGAAGAGGAGTTCCACTGGTGCTTCCTTTAACGGTAGGAGCTTTGAAACAAGTGAATGGATGGAGAGGAGGAGTACTTTAATGAGGTAAACATGTTGCAGAAGGGGAGTACACTGAAGGGAGTAACTGAAGCATGTTGCAGAAGGGGCGTGCTTTGAAGGGAATAAATGAAGAATGCTTAACCAAGTATGCAAAGATTTATCACAACTTCTTCTCTTAGTTTAAATCACTCTTTTTTCCTCATTACCTTGGGAAAACCGAAGACTGGAAATAGTAATCGAAGAAGACATCAGAGAGGGTAGCAAATGCCCTCTGGAAGAAGGTGAGGGGGTGCTTGTGTGTCATGATGAGGGAGCCGACGAAGGAGGGGAACTGAGGACTCCCTACTGACAAGGCGGTCGGCCCACTCAGCCCTACAGGTGTCACCCAAATGAAAGGCACCTGGGAGATAGATGAGATAGAAGTGATATAAATAGCATACAAGACAATAAAGGGAAATATGGAAAATAAAATGCAAGAGAATTATGTATATTGTGCAAAATAAATCGCTAAGAGGTGCTACGAAGCTTTCTGTGTCACTTAGATTACGAAGATTAATTTTAATAATAAGGCTCGGTATTTATATCGCTTACCTTCATCTTGTGCACCATGAAGGGGAAAAAATCGAAGCAGAACAATAAATCACTAAGAAGGGAGTGATATGAACTTTCTATGCCACTAAGAATACGAGTTTCCATTCCTTACCTTCAGCTTGTGCACCATGGCGAGGAAACATTCGGAGTAGAATATACTCAACACGACCACATCGAACTCCTCACTCAGCAACGCCTGCACCTTCTCCTGCCCCAAGATGTCTGAACACGTCTCATGAGCGATCTTAGCGAGGGCCTGTAAGATGGCGTGAGTCAAGGGCCCATATTCTCGTAGGGTAAGGAGGCTCCCCAGCACCTCTTCCTTAGCGATTTATTTTCCAAACCACCTATCAGCATCCTCTTTGGGGCTTCTTTTACCTTTTAAGGATCGACACACATTGCATGAATAACACACAGGAATATAGTAACGGAACAGAATTAGAAATAAGTCGGTAAGGAAGAGGTGTTAGTGAGTCAATTTCCTGGATAAACTATAGTCATTCCACCTTAACTTGGCCCAGGTTTTCGTCCTTTTGTAGCTTATTTCGCGAGGCTCAATGGCAAATAAGACAGTGTTACGGTTTTCCATGGCACGTCTTCTTGACTAGCATCATATTCTTGCGTTAATCTATTGCTACAACTTAGCTTTCAAGATGGAGAGATGCCAACTCTAGGTCAGGTTAGAGTAAACAGAGTATAGTTTCCACATCAGTTTGCTATCATCAGAAATAGTTTTACATGTTAGGCACTTGACAGAAATTCCACTGTATCAATGAACGTAAATATGTTTATATCATAGTCGCAATGTTTATACTACACACAGTACATTCCAGCCTGACACACTCCAGCTTTGTCGTGATGTGGATGGCATGTATGTGGGTGAAGATACAAGAAGATACAGACAAGTTATGTGGAGATTCAATCAAGGTATGTGGGTGGAGATAGAAGGAGATTCAGTCAAGGTATGTGGGTGGAGATACAAGGAGATAAAATCAAGCCATGTGGATGGAGATACAAGGAGATAAAATCAAGCCATGTGGGTGGAGATACAAGGAAATACAATCAAGGTATGTGGGTCATGCTACTAGAAAATACAATCAGTCTCATGCACAACTTAAACTTGCGAAGGTTTGTGAATATGGAGTTTGTGGAATGGGGAAAATGAAGATAACACAAAAGCATTCTTAGGGACAATTTATCCCCTAGAAGAATATCACAAAAGGGAACCTGTATTCTTGCCACTTAGATACTCACTTTAATTTGACTGTGAAATTAATGGCAGGCAAAGCATACGAGTGAAAGAGAATTTATAAGCAATCTTGAGTACAAACTTAAGCTCAAGAATGTTTGTAAATACGTAGCCTGTGGAGATGAGAGATGAATAAAGATAAAAGAAATGAATAAGCCATCTCACAGACAACTTAAGATCAAGAATATCTGTAAATACTGAACCTGTGGCACGGAGATGCGGGTATCGTGGAAGAGATTGCCGGTTAAGGAGTTCCATTCTAAGCTGTCCACAACCACCTCCCTAACGCCAGGTCTTGCTTTGTCAGACTTGAAAGGCGTCACAACAGTCACCTGAAAACAGTTGTGGGAAAACTATAAACGATCATATATTTACCTGACGAAACCAGGTCGCCAGCATTAAGTCACTTGCGTGAAATTCGATGTACCTGTAATTATACACCTGCAAAATAGTTTCCGTGTTTTGCCCTATAGCATGCCTTGACATCAGTAGCTTCGACCTGCCTCCTTTCTTTCGTCATCTACCAAATATTTTCACGGTTACCTTCCTCCTCCTACAGATGCTTTCAAAGTCTCTTGCCAGTTTCTGATGTGGCTTCTCATTATCTCCAATATCTATTATTGTTATATTATTATTATTTTTAATATAATTATCATCATTATTAAAATTATTATTATTATTATTACTAGCCGAAAAGGTCCGCCCTCCTGGCGGCCTTTTTCGGCTAGCTCCTGCGGAGGGCTGATTGGGTCTTCGGCCAATATACCTAATGTAGCTTTACATCATACAATTAATCCTAATAAATTATATACCAAAACACTCCCTGGATCATGCTGATTCAGCATATGTATCATATCATATGTGAGGGTAGACCCTAAGGGAGCCGAGTTTGTAGGTAACAAACATACAAACACTCGCCTTTATTATTATAGATTATTTTATTATTTTTTTATTATTATCGGATGATAGATTACTACAGGTACTGTCACTATTATTATTATTATTATTATTATTATTATTATTATTATTATTATTATTATTACTCTTATTATCGGTGCCCACCTTACCAACACTCACCTGGTTGCCTCTGTTAGCCAGGCCGTTGATGATGCCGCTGTAGAATATGGTGTGGCTCTTGGCTGCTATGGGACTGAGGAAGAGCACCCTGACCCCTCCTGACCCCCTCACCGCCACAGCCACAGCCACCACCACAGCCAGCCACCACCTCATCCTCAAACACCCACGCTGAGAATGTACCCCTGGGCTGTGAAGGAGGTGGGATTAAGTGTGAAGATAACACTGATCCCTCCTGACCCCCACACCACCACCACAGCCACAGCCACACCACCACCACAACCACAGCCACAACAACCACTATTTCATCTTCAGGCACGCACACACCTTAGAATGAACCGTGCTGAGAATTAACTAAGCTGCATTTTATTCGTGCATACTTGACTCACTTTTACCATGCTCAAAAGATGACACAGGAAGAGCACCTTATGGTTTATATTTGCTGGTTCGTCTAATTCGTTTTTTTTTCCTTATGTGGGTTTATTTGATGGTGGAGGTTTTCGGGAAATTATTGTTAGATGTTAAACTGTCCTCATCTAAGCTAACCTAAAGAGATTCTAACGTATACAGGTGGCATTCTAACGTATACAGGTGGCATTTTGAAATACAGGGCATTCTAAAATACAGGTGGCATTCTAAGGTATACAGATCGCATTCTAATGTATACAGTTTCATTCTAACATATACAGGTGGCATTCTAACGTATACAGGTGGCATTCTAACGTATACAGGTGGCATTCTAACGTACACAGGTGGCATTCTAATATACAGGTGGCATTCTAATATACAGGTGGCATTCTAACGTATACAGGTGGCATTCTAATATACAGGTGGCATTCTAACGTATACAGGTTGCATTCTAACATACACAGGTGGCACTACTTCGCCAATCGCAACAAAAATAGTGCTTACTTCCTCGACATTAGCACCTCGTCCCCATGATAATATATGCGGAGATATGTAAGGCTAGTTTAGGATCTGAGCACACGTTTCAGAGCAACAAAAACATCAAAATTCAACTCACATGAAAGGAAAAGGTCTCCAGAATGAAAGATGTTGGTCTGTGGCTGGTGGAGCATCTGTCCTACGTGTGAGACAGGCCATTTTGTAAGAGCCTTAGTAAGTGTATTGTATATGCCTTAATGTATACTAGGAATGTATAGTGTAACTGTGAGGAATCCTGTTGTGGCTAGATCTGAGTCTTTGCAAGCTCAGGGACATGTGACCAGCTTCGGTTGTAGCAAGCGGGATCAAAGTAGCAGACAGAACGTGATACAACACACACACACACACACACACACACACACACACACACACACACACACACCTGTATCAATCAGCTCAGTAAATCAAGACACCACCGACTACTGAGTTTTGTTTCAGCAACTGCACCTGTTCCCTCTATCTATTCCTGTTCCATATCTGTCTGCGCCTGCGTTTCATTTCGTAATAAAATAATACTGCTCAGTTTTCATCACATCAATCATTTACCTCCGGAAAACGAGAAATGGAAGTATCATAGCTCCATTTCTGAACGGCTCGAGTTTGTGTGCTGCTGCTACGGCCAGAGAAGTTACCCGTCGTTCAGCAAGGGTGGTACGGACTTAGCACCCTTAACCTTGACTGCCACGGGCTTTAGTTCATCTTTGTAGTGGTGGTGATGATAAGAGACAGCCCTTATCGGTAGGAGGGTATGGATAAAGATATATATTTTTTTAGATGAAAGACTGATGTAAATGTACTCTGGTTTTTTACATATCTATCCTAAATTAGTGAGAGAAATGAGAAACCATATAGAAAGTGAGAGGCAGATTATATTAAATTATTCAGATTGATGTAGACACAAAATCTGTATCCATCGCCTTAGCTTCTAGAATATTGTTTTATTTTGGTAGTAAAAGACAGGAATTATCAGTGGATTAATGTTAAGTGGGATGTTGTCATTTTTTTAACTTTCTTCTGTCTCTGTCTCTCTCTCTCTGACACACACACACACACACACACACACACACACACACACACACACACACACGAGAGACGGTGAAAAAGAACAGGTAACTTCACCCGTACCTGTCTGTTGATAAGCAGAAAACCAAGGACTATAATTAATCGTAGTTTGAGGTGTCCTTTCTGTCCCTTCTTTCTTGGTAGTATATTTTGATCTTTAAACTTTAGCGCTGTCTTTTATGCAACTAATTTATTCAGATGTTGTCAGTGTTTGATTAATTTATATACACTCACGACTCCCTCACCTGGTGGCACTGATATGACTGAATGGTTAAGCCACTGAGGTACGTGAATTAAGCTGGAAAAGGACATCTGGGCCAAGATAAGGTAAAAAGACTATAGCACTGTATACTAGTGTTAATCTTATGTTATACTTGGACACTGAAGATGGAAACATGGCAAATTTACACCTCGTACTCTACCTTGACCTTGCATTGCCTTCTCTCCGTCTTGAATTCTAAGCTGCTACAGAAGATTAACAATAGATTACGATGCCAGTCACGAAGAAGTCCTGTGGAATGAATGCAGAGCCACAGTATCGTTGTTTTTTCCTCCCAGTAAGTGAAATAATCTACAAAAGAAGGAAAATCTAGGCCAAGTTAGAGTGAAATGAGTACAGCTGAAGTGAAAAGAGTATATTTCCCCATTGCATCATACACCCAGGAGTTCCTACCTCACCAAATTATCAGGCGTCCTTCGCAGTGAACGTTGTGACTGGTGAGCTGGAAAGGATGGGGTGGAGAGGATAAAAAAAATGTTTGAATAAAAGACAACATAGTATTAACACCCTAAGGAGTTAACACTGTGTGGTAGTGGTAGTAGCAGTTAGTCTAGTAGTAGCAGTAGTAGTAGTAGTAGTAGTAGTAGTAGTAGTAGTAGTAATAATAATAATAATAATAATAATAATAATAATAATAATAACAGCAGCAGCAAAAGAATCTTGGGGCATCACATGGTATACTGATCGTTTAGGAAATCACCGCCTCCCTCCTGAGCGATACTTTTTGGAACCAGTGTACAGCTTGAACACATACACTCCTGTCATGTACTTTTCTCGTTTTATTCTTGCTACCTTCAGACGATTTTTCTATATTCGGGACAGATTTTTTTCCCCTGAACTAGAGAGGTTAAACAGAATTATTTAGCCTCCATGATTACTTACTAGAATTGTCCCAGGAATAAGAATTACCAGTTTTCTCTTCGGGTAAGGAAGCTCCCTAACATCTTTTCCTATGCGATTTATTTTGCTTATTACACTACCCTGACCCGTATTCTCCTCGGTGAAGGCAGCTCCCTAACAACTTTTCCCAATCGATTTAGTTTACTTATTACACCTTATTGTCTTCTTCTGCGTTACATAAATCCTCCAAACATCGCCATACTCTGCATAAATAACCACCCATTAACCAAAAATAAATCGCTGAGGAAGAGGTGCTAAGGAGCCTCCTAACCCGACCAGAATGTCTTTGGCTTTGACGATTTCTCTCACCTGAAAAGAAAAAAAAATCGTCTGATGCAAGAGTGATTAATATATTTATACCCCTTTCATCTTAACTTGGCCCAGAATATCGTTCTTTTTCACCTTACTTCACGTTGATCGGTGGCAGGAAAGACAATGCTATGGTTCTACATTCCTTTCCATGGCACTTCTTCGTGACTAGTGTCATATTCTAGCGCTAAACTGTTCTTACCTCTCAGCATTCAGGGTGGAGAGGCGGCAATTTTAGGCTAAGTTAGGGTAAGTGTATAGGTGTCAGTCGAGATGGTCTGCAGTTCCCTTAGGAATAATGCTTCTCAGGGGCGAGTGGGGCTGGTCACCTTTGCCTTAAATGTCGGGACTTAGTAGCCTAGCCCCGGGTCCCTACGCTCCTGGATTGGATGAATGAATGAATGAATGATGAATAAAGTCGTCCAATATTAATTTGAATAAAATGCGTAAAAGATTCGACAGCAGCGAACGGGTTAACTATACACTATTCACTCTAACTAGTGCAAATTGACATCTTTCTATCTTGGATGATGCTAGTCACGAAGAAGTGCTATGGGAAGGACGTTGAACCAAAGTATTTTCTGCCACTACATGAATAAACTGCGAAAAAGGGTAAAACATAATATCCGCCAAAAATTGATGACCTATAGACGAATGGAGAAATAAATACAGATAGAAAAAGAGAAACAGAAAGTATGATAATTTCAGGGGCAAACCTTTCGAAACACACTGCGCAGGGAAGATGTGGGGTAGTGATACACCTCTCTCACTTACGCATAGAATACTGAATCGCTTACTATCACAGAGTACCCCTACACACACACACACACACACACACCATCCCTCTCCCCTCACCCGGACTCCCACCACACATACAAATAAATTACTTGTTATCTCCGGACGAGTTTACTTACCTTACAGTAGACCTTTTGAACTAGAAGGGTTCGATGAAACCTTCATTAAACGCTTCATTTCCCGAGGGCTCTTCTTGGATGGGTGGAATCATCTGGCGGCAGCAAAAATGTACTACAACAATACTTTGTCGGATTATGTCAGCTAAAGAAAAGTTACCTTAATCAGTTACAGATGCCCGGTTCAATAAAGAAACTGACACATAACTCAGAAAGCTACAAAATACTATCACCGAAGTGGACTATAAGTATTAAAATGTTTATATAATGCATACTTCTTTGAGTGAGGTGAGTCAGGCGGGGAGTGTTTTGGTAATAAGCGAGCACGACAATGGACTGGAGTTGCCGATAGCTGTGTTGACAAAATTATTGGCCTCTTGAGTAATCTGACTACCCAGAGTTTACCACCAAATAATGTGTTTAATAAAGTCAGCTAGTACTTTTTTGGCTCCTCTTTTTCGCCAGTTTTCTCCTCTTTTTCGCCAGTTTTCTCCGCTTCATCAGCTTCTTCTTCCGTTGATGAGATGCTGCAGACTGTCAGAAACATGATTTTACTCTTGGGTATCAAACTAACCTCATCTAACCAAACTAAAGAGATCGTAACGCATTTAGATGGCACTGATTCGCCATGAGCAAAGGCAAATGGCGCCCATCCTTCACCAAACCATTTCGTCCCTTTCATTATTTTCTTCATAAGGGGATAGCTGAAATCAGTTTACTTTCTAAGAACACTTCGTCGACCACATACAGCAAATAATCCGTAAAAGGGGGGGGGGAAGTGAAAAAGAAAGAACCACGGAAAAGAGAGAAGCCCAGAAAGTAAATATTGACCGAAATTTAGTTCTCATCCACAGGGCCGCTAGTGGATATGAGTTTTATACAGAAGGATGGGAGAACTGGCGACTCAAGCATGTTATACCTATCTTCTCTGTTTTCTCTCGAGAGTTGTAACAAAAAACGTAGCCAAAGTACGGCAGATTTGATCATCCAGGGATATTTAAAAAAAATCCCCACCTTTACAGCATACACTCTTTTCATAACAATGGCAATGACTCTAGGAAGGATTTTTTTTTTTTTTTTTTTGCGAAATTGACGGTAACTTTGGATTTAGTTGCCCGGCTATATTATTATTTTATCGACGTAACACAAACTAAATCTAACAAGACCTCTACTACTCATATAAGCTAAACACATTAGTCTAAATCTTAATCCTTCGGTCACATGAGTCCAAACCTTGACATCATCCCTCGGTCACATCCGTCCAAACCTTGATATCCCTCGGTCACATCGGTCCGTACCTCGGCATTCTTCGGTCCCAGCCTTGGCATTTCTCGGTAGTAACCTTAGTAAACAAGGAGATAACGTAGTCTTTTATCGACTACAGTTCATTCACATTAGCCTGACGGTGATTTTCGGTATGACAGCCTATTCGGTATTCGTCGCACGGCAGAATGAGGCAATACTATGGCCCTTAAACCCTACCCACAGCGCTGCTTTGTGGTTAGCATCGTCTTCTAGTGTTAATCTCTCATTATATTTCATTTCTGACGATGGAGTGATGGCAGTTTTCCGCCTAGTTAACGTAAAATATATAAGAAATAAATGAAAGTGCAGTAATAGCAGCAGATAAAGCCCAGGTTCATCTAAAACTTGAACCCAGTAGACTACCGCTGAAATTTTCCTCCGGTAGTCCACCATGGAGGGTAAGCAAGCCAAGGAACTGACAAAGAATGGGAATGAATGGTGGAAGATATGTTAATAGATCCACATGACAAAGTTACACAATATTTTCGTCTGACTGGAGTGGATGGCTTTTGATACAGGTGTTTTATTATTATTATTATTATTATTATTATTATTATTATTATTATTATTATTATTATTATTATTATTATTGATCGTCTGGTGTGTGAAATGGAGCCTAGGGTTTAAAGGCTTGAGTTATGAGTGATGGAATGTGTAGTCCATCTGATTGGGTACTTGCTTCAGAGTTCTAGATTTGTGAGCTTCCCTATCTGTGGATCCAGCCCATTTATTGCATTGGTGGATGTGGATTGTGATGATGATGATGATGATGATGATGATGATGATGATTCAGGTTTTTAAGTCTAATTACGCAAAGGGAAGATCAGTTTCATACAAAAAAAATCATCACTTTCCCATTGCAACTTTGTTTTATTTTTTTATTTATCCATTTTAGTAGTGTGTTAATTTGTACAAGGAATCAAAGGGGCTTTTTAAGGAACAGTGGAGTGAGGTAGAGTGGAATGACAGAGTAAACTGAAGTGGATTAAGGCATGAACAGTGTGAGGTAGAGTGGAATGAGATAGAGTGATGAGGGTAGATGTGTGGTCAGGTAATGTGCAGTGTTACAGGGGTATGATGAGGTGTGGGGAGATATGGTGGACGTGAGAGTGAGCTTGAGGGAGAGGATGAGGGTGACAGTAGGAGTGAGACTTTAGGTTAGGGAGAAAGGTAAAAATCAGGGCGAGAATGACAGTAAGAGTGAGGCTGTGGGTTAGGATGAAAGGTAAAAGTCCAGGGTGAAGGTGTGGCCTAGTGGATAGAGTGACAGGCAAGAGTGTGTGTGATGCGGTAAGGTGAGGGTGAGTGTGAACCTTGAGTGAGGGTGAAAGTAAGAGTGGGAGATAGAATGTGGTCACTTGAGGTAGCATTAGCGAGGCATGATATGCTCTAGTCTAGGCGCAGTATGATGGGCGTGATTGTAAGCATGACAGCTAGAGTGAGAGTGTGGGCGAGGGTAAAGCATAGGATCAGTGTGAGAGGGTAAAACATACAAGTGTGAGACGGTAGGGTGTGAGCAGGAGGAGTGGAATGATATTAAGGTGTGATATAAGTGTGATAAGGATTAGGATGAGTGTGAGGTCAAGGATGAGAGTAAAGGGAGACAGCAAGAGTGAGGCTTTGAGTGAGGATGAGGGTGTGAGCAGCACCAAGAAATTAGGAAAATCTGGTGGTGGATGCCAAAAAATCTGTAGAAATCTATATATCTGCTGAAGTGACCATTCCCTGAACACCACTATAACGCAATGTGGATCTTAGGGTGGAAACAGGCCAACACTGCCCTATATTTTCCACAGCCCCTCTCCCCTCGATCCCCCTGAATTTTTCACTAACTGGCCGGAACTCGCATACGAAGCCGACATACTGGTTGAAAAGAGAATTTGGGCAGACTATAATAGCACCACTGTATAGATATACCAAAAAATGGTAGGGATTTTTTTTTTCTCGAAAAAGTGTACTGTGTATAACCGGTTTGTTATCATCTCATGGAACTTAGCCTTTCACACAACTTAAATACAAAATAGTGGTTGCATGAATATTGATGAGCCTTCCTTATGAGGCAGGAATGAATATCCTTGGTTACAAGTCAAATCATCCCTCCAGTCTGACTACACTTAGTCATGAGCGAAGCTTGAAAGGGGTTAAGTAATTTTGTTAAGTGATAACAAACTAACTTCAGTTATTCATAATAACTCAATATAGCATTTGAGACAAGCCACATTTAATTAGATTCTGTCCTCCAGGTGAGATGATGTCGTTCTGTGCATTCCACCGATATACAAACACAGCATTTGTCTTACTGAGCAACTCGCAGTGGAGCTGGTAGTTCACACACAGCATATAAAATGTCTTATTATGGAACTACCAAAAGGCTGGAGCAATATCTCTAGCGGTTAACTTTCTTCTTATCTGCGAAGAAAGTGGTCTGTATTTTATTTTGAAAACATTTTTGATATGGAAATCTGTAGACTATGCCTCTTTTTTCAAACAAAATCTGACAATTTGAAAATATTCATAAAATCTATTGATCAACAGATAATTCTGCAGAAGTGGCAACATTTAGGCAGAGTGGAATGCTATAAAGATACCGGCAGGAGGAGTGCCAGGACTAGGAGGCCTGGAGGACAGTCAGTGCAGCTCAGGTAGTCAGTGTGTGTGGATGTGTGCCGCTCCCAGGTGAGGACAGAGAGTAGCCATAGATCTGAACGTAGCCCCTCTTTCTTAGCGAGTTATTTTATTTATTTACTTCTTTTAATATTTCGGTTTAACATTCTTTTGTGTGTTAATTATAGCGTTCCAGTTCCTACACAATTTCTTCTGATTATCGATGTAGTTTGCGTAAACAACATAAGAATATATCAACGTGTCATTTCCAATACTACTACTATTACTACTACTACTACTACTAATAATAATAATAATAATAATAATAATAAAAAGAACAACAACAACAACAATAATAATGATAATAATAATAATAATAATAATGTTAGGTACGAGTATATCAGCCAACTCTTGGACATATATCTTATTATCTTCTTTTTTACCTCCAGACAAATATACACAGTTCAGAATATACTTTTTTCACATTTAAACGGCACGATAAAACGTTTAGAGGCGGAATACAGTGATATCACGGTTCAGTCGTCCTTTTCACAGCACTTGTTTGTGACTAGCACCGGTCGGGACTGGACTAAAGCGGTCATGCCAAGAACCTGGGCAGGATTTTCCCAGTCCTGCACACAAGGATGCGCCATTGTACTGGGCAAGAAGGACAGCCACGAACACCCTCTGCCCGGGGGTAAACACCTGGCACGGCAAAGATGGAGGGCAAACGCAAAGACGAATATTTTTAAAAATCGAATTTTGCGCAAATGACAGTGAACACTGACATGGGACAGCGATATAAATATAGATGCTACTTGAAGTGAATACTTGTTTAAACCTGAACTGAAAACGTTGATCAGTTATGGCTGAATTAGCGAGATGATTAATGCCTGATGAGAAATGCAAAGTTTGTGAATCTCTTTGGATTGTCATCAGGTAATAACTACATTTTTAACCATTTCCCAGCGACAGTTCCTAAAGGACGGGTACTGCAGCCTTTGTGTTCAGTTATTACTGTTTTCTTTTTTTTACTGAAAAGGTAAGCTGCACGTTTATTTCACATCATAACCTAATAAGGACCTATTATTGTGATTCTGATCGTGACACGCTGACGAGTTATTTCATAATACCTTTTATATGAGGTAGAAACAGTTATTGTGTACGCTGATAATGACGATACTCATAGCTAAACTGATTTGTGACCATCGCATTCTTGTCTACATAACTCAGTTGATTCCTTCATGGCTCCGCTCACCCGATCTTCCCGGAAATAGAAGCAGCACTGACGATGGTACTGGTTTAAAATACATTCTCGCCAGCATGCAGTAGGGCGAGAAAGCTTAGATCGGTCTCGACTGGTCTTAAAAAATGAAATAAAGAAGTAAACGCGGCTTGTGTCTGCGATTGGTTGCAACTTCCTTGTGAGGGCTGCAAGGAAAGACCCGAGGAAATACCTAGGAGGGAATTTACTGGGATCACGCTTACCTGTCTCGTTGCTATTCACCTCTGCTCACCACCAGTCTCCTTTGCCGCTGGGGCCTGCATCTCAAAGTTATAATCTATTCCCTGTTGCAACTGGGAACTGTTCTTTGTAGGAAGTAGCCCCAGGTTCTTCTAAAACGTGACCCGGTGGACTGCAGGCGTAAGATGATCTGCAGCTTATCCCTCTCATTATGGGATGAGGGAATAGATGAGGAACGTTTGTATAGCCAGGCATGTGAGCTACCTGGCCTTATCTGTGCCACCACAAGAAGGCGTTCCTCTCTCCAGCACCTTTTTGTGGGAAGACCAAGAGAGATGGGATGAAGTGTGCTTATTATCCTTCCCTTTCTCGCAGGAACACAGGATAACTTAGGATAATTTTCACCGTATAAAAGGTACTTGGGCGGAAAGGAGAGACTTAGAAATATTTTACACTCTCCGTCGTGTATGCAAAGAATGGTGAAGAGAGCTGGAGGAAAAAGAGGCACAGAAATATAATGAGGAGGAGAAATGAGGGAGATGATGATTGGCGAGGTGGAGAAAAGAAAGAAGGAGAGATGGTTCAGGGTGAGAGATGAAGAGAGGACAGTGAGAGGGAGACAAGAGGGTAGATGTGAGAAGGAAATGAGAGAGAAGAAAAGAGATGAGAAGAAGAAATGAGAGGGAAAGGATAAAAGGGAACTGAAGCTAGAAAGAAATGATGGAGAAGGAAGGAGAGATGAAAAAAAAAGATATGGAGGAGAAGAGAAGGGAAAAAAATAGAGAATGAGAGGGAAATGGTGAAGGAAAGGAGAAGGAGTAAAGGAAATGAGAGAGAGTGTGGCAGGGACGGATTAAGATAAAGATACGATAAGGGGAAGGAAAAAAAATAATAGGACCATTATCTCCATCTTCTCTTTTCCTCGAGCATAAGATTACAGGATAACGATGAGAGAGAGAGAGAAAGAGAGAGAGAAAGAGAGAGAGAGAGAGAAAGAGAGAGAGAGAGAGAGAGAGAGAGAGAGAGAGAGAGAGAGAGAGAGAGAGTCATAATATTCTCTTTAACAATTTTTACACCTTTGTACCTTCGCTTCCTACTTTTCTTCCATTTCTCAGCCCTTTAATCCACACATCCTTTCCTCACACACTCCACGAACTCCAAGCATTTCCTGCCTTCCACGAACTCTCATTCCTCTTACAGTCTTCCTCCTCTTGCATTCCTCCTGCTCCTACTCTTCCTCATCCATTCTCACACTTCTTAACATCCCTTCATCTCCTACCTCTCCCCTCCGTGTCTCTTTTGCCTTGTTCTTCACTCTTCTTTACACTTCTTTCCTGACCTACCTCTCATTTCCCATTACTCTTCCTCACCCTTACTCACTCTTCTTTATGCTTCCTTCATTTCCTACCTTTCCTCCTTCAGGTCTCCTTCGCAATCTTACTCACGCTTCTTCACACTCCCTTCTTTCCCTTCAGTTTATTGACTCTTCCTCACTGTTTCTCACACTCCTTTCCTTCCCTACATCTTTTCCATGACTCTTTCTCACTCTTACTCACTCTTCTTCACACTCCCTTCCTCCCCTACATCTCCACGACTCATCCTCACTCTTACTCACTCTTGCTCACTCTATTTTCCTCTTGCCTCACACTCAACT
Organism: Birgus latro; assembly: GCA_018397915.1. Classification (NCBI taxonomy): domain Eukaryota; kingdom Metazoa; phylum Arthropoda; class Malacostraca; order Decapoda; family Coenobitidae; genus Birgus; species Birgus latro. Next base: position 1,285 of record JAGKTI010019368.1, on the reverse strand, counting down.
TTCATCATGAGTCACTGATTCTCGTCTCCCTCCCTCCCTCCCTCCC
>JAGKTI010019367.1:0-17029 GCA_018397915.1 Birgus latro | reverse complement strand
AACGCCCATTCCTTTTCGCATCACGCACTTTTATTATGTTACTATGCAGTCAGAATTTTTTCATACATATTTACGTTATATAGATACCGCAACACATTCTGAACATCGTGAGCTGCTTCAGACCGCGAAAGAAGAGTCAGCTACCCTTTGATCAAGCGGGGTGGTGGTAGTTTGGGATGGAGGGAGCATCTATATAATGTAAATAGTGTGAAAAAATTCTGACTGGACAGTAACATAATAAATGAGCGTGATGCAAAACAGAATTAGCGTTACACTCGTGTTGGCATCAAAAGTAAAATATTGCAATATTTTTCTTAACATTCAGACTTGCTTGAAATTGTGTCTGACAAACAGTGATGTTGTTTAACAGAAGTGATCTTCAGAGAAACAGAAAAAGTGACTGAAAGACAGGCATACGCCTTAGAGATTAGGTAGTGTTGTTATTTATTAATATTAACAAACAGATTAAGCCAGGTTGAATATAAACTATGCCAACATAGAAAAGGAAAAACAGACACACGCCATTTGAGATTGCGAATAATTGTTTTTTATTCTTGATAAAAAGTGAAACGATTACACACATCGTCTGAAAGAAATCGCCTCCTAAATAAGCCAGACAAACAGACATGCGTAGATTCTGGATTATCGATTCACGTAGATTTAGTATATTATTTTATAGATTTCACCAGATGACGTTGTTTAAATTAAATGATAACAGACTCTTCTTGTAAAGGAAAAGGTGATAGGCAGTTAGGCAGACGGACAAGGGGAAAGACAGACAGACAGTCTCTCAATCTTTATTTCACATTGATTGCTACTTCACTCCTGCTAAAAACAGGCGATTTTATCCAGTATAAGTGAAACTAAACTCTTTCTGTAGATGAAGACGTGAAAGGCAGAGAAGCAAGTAAAATAAATAGAACGAAACTGAGGCAGACAGTTTACGAATTACCGGTTCACACTGATTGGTATTGCAATATTGTTACTGCCCGATGATTTTATTCAGTTGAAGTGAAAATACGACTCTCCCGGACAGGAAGAAGAAAAATGTATGAAGACACACTAACATGCAGACACTTTCCAAATAGTTCATTCATGAAGTTAACTGGTATTTTATTCTTGCTGGTAATTTTATTAAGCTTAGGGTAGAACACGCCTCGCCCGTTACACGGATAATTTTACTTATTGAATTACATTAATTACACCCACTCTTTGGAGGATAGGGTGGGTGTTATTATGTAACAGGATTTAGTCAAGTTCGTAATGACCTGTCTTCTTTCCATATTTGACCACACATTTGTGTGTGTGTGTGTGTGTGTGTGTGTGTGTGTGTGTGTGTGTGTGTGCTTCATATAGCAAAGCAAAGGAGTGAGCTACCTCTCGATCAAGTGGTCAAGGAAGGTGGTTGTAGTTGGAAATGGATGGAGGGAGGAGGGGAGGGGGTTTAAAGCTGTGTCGACCACCAGACCATTCTTGGTTTCCTGGCCAAGGCATCGACACGGCCTGGATACTTTCTTTGGATCGCGATTGTACTAAATTCAGGTGATTCTAGGAATGGTTTTGGGTAGAAAATATTATATGCACGTTGGTGGAATTTTCAGCCGTGAGGGGGCTATTGCTGACGACATCATGGTTGAATCAAGACTGAGATCATATTCGCCCAAACGGTCGGCAGTAATTATAGCTACATTGCGGTTCAGAATTAGCCCCATGTAAATGTAATATTTTTTACTCAATGTTACCCTAAGAATCACGTGAAGAACTGTATCTATCAATATCTGTCTGTCTAAATATCTGTCATTCAATATCAATATCTATCTTTCTATATAAACCCTCTGTGTGAGTATAAATAAATAAATATATATACTGTATACATCGGGACACGGTGAAGAGAGAGAGAGAGAGAGAGAGAGAGGGTGGGAAACCAGAGAAAAGCGAGTCAGGAGAATCAGGATTACATGAATAGGCTAGATTTGTTGCAGATAATTAAAAAAAGTAGGTATCAGCGATCAACAGTATTTATGGCTCTGTCATCCCATACATTAAGAGAGGCGTTGGATAGCGATCAGATTAATGAATAGGTGGGCCGATAAAATAACAGGACAGTTTGATGAGTTTTGTGTGATATTAGCCTGACTGAATGGAGGCTAATTTTATAATGGATCTAATGCACACACGAGTTTAGTATGCCTGTGTTTCAAAGTAAATTTATTTCAATATGTATGTGAAATCAAGGTTGGTAAGTAGCAGTGTGTTTGTATCATGATTTTCGCGTAACTGCGAGTCTCCGAGTCTAGTCTCCGTGTTATATTCCAGTCCGTGTTTGAATCCTGGTTGTAAACACCGATGGTTTTTAGACTCGAATACATACAAACATTGCCATTATAACTGTTCTCCTCAGATACATCACTCTCTTCACTAGCTTCCCATCTTGATTTGTACGTAATGCTAGTAAATGGATGCTTTCACATGCTTGCATACTATGTTCTCATTCTGTCTGTTCAGAGTGACGACATGTACACATTATATGGGCTGTGACACAAAGACACAGCCAATGTAACACTTCGACTTCCACATAGAAGACTGTAGTACCAGTCAAAGAGGGTGGTACTCCCTAGGTAGATGGAAAGCTGGTGACAGGGACAGCTGGAGCTCTTGTTTCATCAGCCCTCGGGACTAGCTCCTGACCATCCCCCTTTGCTGAACTTTTTTGCTGTTCAGTAACACTGAGAGTAGGCCAGCATGCTTTTCAGTACAAGTTCCTCTAAGTGTCAACACCATACTACATGCACATTACACACTACACCTCCTAATCAGAATTTAAACAAAAATGACATCGTTAGAACAAGCCTCGGAGTCTTCGGGAGGGGGGGGGGGAGGGGAAGACCACCAAAGTCCCCAACATCTGCCCCTCTCCCGGGGACGACCAAACGAGATGCCTGGAACCACTGTCTGACTCATAGCTTTATTTCTGCAGCATTTGTGGCCTTTTGTCTAACTTTCTCTCTGTTGAGCACCACCTCTCCTCCTCTAAGTCTTGCCTTCTCTTCCTAAATGAGACTCTGCTGTCTGAGGCGACTGGTAGCAAACCCTTTTCTGTATCTTCCTTCTTTCTCTATACTGTACTCATTTCAAAGCCAAAGATGCATATGTATGCAGTGACATGTGTTGCTCTCATGTTCCTGAACTTGATTATTCTGAATTCTTTTCCCTCTGGCTTGGGCTATCCCGTCATTCTCTGACTAAATATATCTGTGCTCTTTATTTATTCCCTAATTCTACTGACTATGAAAAATTCGTCGACTATCTCACTTTTAAGATGGAACACTTCCTATCAATCTATTCTTTTCTTTGAAATCTCCATTCTAGGATATTTCATTGTTCACCACCACCCTTGGCTCTCCGCCCCTTTCACTGATCCACCGGGTGAACAAGCCTATATCTTATCGATCGTTAATGACCTAGAGCAGGTTGTACAGTACATCACCCTACCCGTATCCTTGACCGCCTTGGAGAGAGTTACGACGTGCCGATACTTGACCTCTTCCTCACAACTAATCCTTCTGCTTATGCTGTTAATCTTTCCTCTCCGGTGGGTTCCTCTGATCACAACCTTATCCCATAACCTGTCCTATCGCTCCAGTAAGGTCTGTGGACCCTCCCAAAAGGCGTCCGTTGTGGCACTTTGGAGCTACTGATTGGGAGGCCCTCAGGCAGTACTTCTTTGATTTTCCCTGGAATCACTATTGCTTCCATGGCCGAGAGCCATCTGTGTGTGCCTTGCGCATTACGGAAGTTATTCTCTTGGAAAGGGGGGAATAATTTCTTTTCTCATATCCTTAGACTAATAAAAAAAAAAAAAAAAAGATTTAATCACGCTTGTTCTAATGCTGTCCACAACAGGGAGAAGACCTACAAATGGTATCACAGCCAACCCACCCCTGAATCTCATCTCTTTTATGCTTCTGCCCGGAATTGTGCTAAGCCTGTCCTTCTCTCTGCAAAAAATAATTTCATTCGTACTAAATGCTCTGAACTCTCCAACTCGAATTCTTCCCGCTCCTTCTGGCACTATGCCAAAAACCATTCTGACAACTTTGCTTTAACATCCTTCCCTCCTCTTTTCCACTGTGATGGCTGTGTAGCTATTTTTTCTACGGATAAAGCGGAACTCTGCTCGGACTTTCGCCTCCAATTCCACCTTAGACGATTCCGGTGCTGTTCCTCCATCGCTTTCCCCCTCTGACTTCCTCATGGCTGACATTAAAATTTCTTCAGTGGATGTATTTTCTTCCATCACTGGCCTCAGTACTAACAAGGCACATGCACCTGATGGGGTCCCTCTCACCCTGGCTGGGTAAAATCCTTCACCTTTGTTTGTCAGCTGTACATTCCCTTCCTACTGGAAGTTTGCGCATTCAGCCTGTCCCAGAGAAGGGTGAACATTTCCAGCCCTCGAAATATCGCCCAGTTGCATTAACTTCCTGTATTTCAAAAGTTTTTTAGTCTATTCCTAACAAAAAAAAAAATGTAAAGCTCCTTTCCTATTCCATTCTTCTTTCTGATCGTCAGTATGGATTCTGCCAGGGATGCTCCACTGGCGATGTTCTCAAATACCTTTCAGGCTCCTGGTCATCCTCCTTACGGAACTTTGGCGAAAGCTTTGCCATTGCCCATAACATTTCAAAGGCTTTCGATCGAATCTGACATAAACCTTTAATTTCTAAACTCCCCTCTTATAATTTCTATTCTGTTTGTGGTTTCACCTCTATCTTCCTTTCTGGTCGCTCTGTAGCTGCTGTTGTAGATGGCCACCAATCTTCTCCTAGAGCTATCAACAGTGGTGTTCGTCAGGGCTCTGTCCTATTTCCATCTCTCTTCCTTTTATTCATCAACGACCTTCTAAGCTGTACGTGTAACCCTATGTACTCATACGCTGATGACTCGACCTTTCACCTCCCATTTGTTTCTCTCAGCGTCCATCTAAGCAGTTACTTCAGCAAACAGGGGATGAGGCAATGGCGCACCATAGGTCTGACATGGCTTATATCTCTGATTGGGGTAGATGTAATCTTGTTTTTAATGCATCAAAAACTGAGTTTTTACATCTTTCAACCCGAAAAAATCTTCAGTAGGAGTATAATCTTAGTTTTAACAACTAAATCCTGCATCATCTTTAAACATATTTGAGTTTCATTTTCTCAGGATTTATCTTGGAAAGATGACCGCTCTTGTAAAATCTGCTTCCAAGAGATTGGATGTGTTAAGCCAACTCCGTGCCTTCTTTACCCCTGCATAGTTGACTTTATACACGGGTTTTATTCGCCACTGTGTAGAGTTCAACTCTCACGTGTGTGGAGGTTTCCCCACATACAGCTCTTTCCAACAAGGTGGAGTCAAAGGCTTTTCGTCTTAACTCTCCTCCTCTTACTGGCTCGCTTCAGTCTCTCTCTTCTTCGCACCGTGGCATCTTTATCTCTTTTCTATTGCTACTTCAGTGGTCATTGCTCCTCTGAACTGTTTACTTGCATCCCTCCACCACTCCGGCTGGTGCGTAACACCCGCCAAACAACAAACTCTCATCTTTTTCCTGTCCAACTCTCTAATGCAAGTGTTAACCATTACTCTCATCCTTCATTTATGCAAATTGTCACCTCTGGAAGTGTCTCCCTCTGTCTGTATTTCCTGCTGCCTATTATATCCAGTCTTTCAAACATAGTGTGTCCAGGAATCTCGAAATGAAATGAACGGATCTTGAATTTTGCTCTTTGTTATCTTGTTTTTGTTTTTCCATGGATGGAACAATCTTGCTGGCTCCTGGCCTTTGGTTCATTCTTTCTTGCATAAAAATACATGCGTCACTATTACTATAGACATTCCTTCTCGATTTATACTATATTTGCATGGTGAATGGATGTTATTGACATTTTGTCTCCCTCAGAGGAAAAGGCTTGGCTGTGCCGTGATTTTGTTATGGATTGTTACATTCACTATTTTATGTGCATTGAAATGCGGTTGTGTAAAAAAAAAAAAAAAGAAATACAAATCAGTATAGGTCCTGGGACTACGTCAGTAAAAACCTCTACCAATACGATAGCAAAATTTTGTGCGGCTCTGTTTATCTGTTTAACTAAGGTTATTCGTAAATGAGGTTCTTCATTCATGAATATAGCAACTTTAGCTAAACCTCATGTTAGGGTTCTAAAGCTTCGCCATCTGTCTGGTACGTAATACTTGTTATTCATGCTCCCCTGAGGCGATTTAACTTGGTAATTAAGGAGAGATCCCTCGTAAGTCCCGGGATTCAAAGCATTTTCCGTTAACCCAATGCGCATACAAAAACCAGCAATGTGTAGCCCGTAGACGTTATTTATTTATGAATATTATTTAACCACAGCCTGACTGACGCCTGCTCACTGCTGCTTTTCCATTTGCTCTTCAGGTATCATGGTACCGGAGGAAAGGCAGTGAGATCCACCTCATTACTTTCGGCTTCCAGACCTACCACAACGATGATAGGTAAGTGTCCCTTCCTTCCAGTGAGGCTAGAAACGGCATATCTTATAAATTCATTTTTATATCAGGCATCAGAAAATGAGAGGAGGCAGAAGATTGAGAACGAGCAACGGCATCGTTCAGGGTGGAGTTCGAAGTAAAAGAATGTTTTTAAGTTTCAGCCCTGTCAGAAAATAAGAATAATAAAACAATCTGACTGAAAATGGGGAGAGAAGGGATTTAATTTACAGGATGGGAATTTGATAGTGTGCTGGAAGGAACGGAAAAGTCTGTTGCATATAGCGTGACTACAGTTGTTCCTGAGCCGACGCAGGACAGATTTAGCGTGATACAGGGCAGAAATATAAACTGTATGTGATTTTAGGGTAATTTGGCTATGGTACGTTTTGAAAACCACCATCTTTTTGTGGACAGCATAAGAGCAAGCGCGATTAAACCAAGGTCTTTGGTATTAGTGAGAGGGTAAGGGAATGTAATGTTCAGTATGTTCGCATGTTCGAGCGAGTCTAGATAATGCTTGGTACTCTCAGGTGGTTCTTGACTATGGAAGCAGTAGTAGCTTCAGGGAAAGGCAAAGAAGTACCGCCAAATACGCACAGCCATAACGCAATAAACACGCTCATTGGGAGGGTCCATAGGCTTTACTGAAGCATTAGGACAGATTGCCGAGGTAAGACTGAAATGAGGAGTCCGTTGGATAAAAAAGACTGACAGGGTAACCAGAGGAATTAGTTGTGAGGTCAAGTATACTGGAACTCTCTTAAAGACGGTCAGGGATACGGGCATTGGGTGTGGTTATGTGTTGTGGTGTGGTGTGATAGTGTATATGGTAGTATTGTATTGTGTTTGTGTTGGTGTGATAGTGTATGTGATGGTGTGGTAATGTGTGTTGATTTAGTAGTGAGCATGTGGTGGTGTGCTATTGTGTGGGGGTGGTAAGGTAGTGTGATGGTGTTGGGGTGTTGGGATGTGTAGTGTCGTGGCATTGTGTGTAGTGGTTTGGGAGTGTGTCTGGAGGTGGTGTGACAGTGTGCTATAATGTATGGTGGTGTGGTAGTGTGTGTGGGTTGTTTCAGTGTGTGGTAGTGTGTGGGGGTGGTGTTAAGTGTGTGGTAGTGTGTGGTGCTGGTGTGGCAGTGTGTTGTAATGTATGGCGGTGTGGTAGTGTGTGGGGGGTGTTTCAGTGTGTGGTAGTGTGTGGGGCGGTGTTTAAGTGTGTGGTAGTGTGTGGTGGTGTGACAGTGTGGTGGTGGTGTGGTAGTGTGAAAATGTGGGGGGTGTTGGAGTGTGTCGTAGCGTGGCTGCATGGCATTGTGCATATTGTTTGGGAGTCTGTCTGGATGTGATTTGGTAGTGTGTGTGTGTGTGTGTGTGTGTGTGTGTGTGTGTGTGTGAATACGAGAGGGTGGTGTGTGTATGGAGGCAGTGTGGTTGTACTTGTGGTTGTTGTTCAGTAACCCTGGTCTGTCTGGCTGAGCAGACGCTTCAGCCGCAGGGAAGAAGCTGCCCCCGAAGGGCCGTCACGTGGAGTCAACCGACTTTTTTTTTTTTTTGTTCAGTTAACAGTGTTTCGCCATAGCGAGGTATAGGGAAGTGTGTGGTTTTGTCCGCAGATGGACGCCGTGCGCGTCTCTTCATCCCCTTGTCAGGGCTGCCATAGTAGTCTTCACGCAACTACGTTGTCTGGTTATATGGTTACCACTCAGCCTTGTAAATGGTTTCCCGGTTTACAGAAAACTCTTGAGCTCGTCACTTAGTGAAGAGCCAAATGAAGTGGGAAGATGGGTTATAAAAGGGGCAGGAAGGATGGAAAAAAAAAGTAAGAGGGAAGGGAAGACACAGAAATAGAATGATGAAGGAAGATGTAGGCAGTACTACATCAAGTGAATGGATGGTGGTCTATATAGCGTTGTGGTTGTGTGTATTGTGATGTGGTAGTGTGTATCTTAAAGGTGGTGATTGTATGTATTAGTATGTACGTGGTAGTGTGGCAGCATGTTATAATATGTGTATGGTGTGGTTGTGTAGTAGGAGGTGTGGTAGTGTGGTTAGAGGTGTGGTAGTGTTAGGAGGTATGGTAATGAATTATGAGGTGTGGTAGTGTTGAGATATTTGGTCATGTGTTAAGAGGTGTGGTAGTGTTAGAAGGTAAGGTAGTGTGTTAAGAGCTGTGGTAGTATCAGGAAGTATGGGGGTGTGTTAGGACGAGTTGTGCTGTGCATGAAGTGGCATGATAGAGTGTTAGTTGTAATGGTTTTTGGAGGAATTGTGGTTGCGTGTGGCAGGTATGGTAGTGTGGTTTGGTGTTGTTTGAAAATTACATTTCGATTATTCTAGCATTTAATGTATCTGGAAATTTATATCAACATTTTTTGAGTCATATATTCAGGCGGCACACTCTTTTTTTTTTTCTTTTAATTAGCCCCTACTTGAAATTCTTGCCTTCTGCGTCGTTCATTTCGCTTTTGTCTCTTAATAAACTTAGCTAGTGACTTTGAAGCTGACTCCAGTATTTTAATTAAAACCTCCGGTGAGATAAAGGCCTGGGGGTAGTTTTGTTTTTATATATCTGTTTTTATGTCTGTCTGTCCAGCTTTGTCGCTTTTAGTTTTTCTGTGTGTTTGTCTTTTTGTTTGTCAGGATGTTTGTTTTGGCGCTTCATCCCTCCTCCTGTCTGTCTTTCTCCCCATCCCTCCTCCTGTCTGTTTTGTGTTCTCATCGTTCCTGTTTTTTTCTCCCCACCTCTCCTTCTGTCTGTCTTTGTGTTCCCATCCTTCTGTTTGTCTTTCTTTGTCTCTCCGTCCCACCTTGTCTTTCTCTGTGTCGTCGTCCCTCCTGTCTGTCGTTATATCCCCATCCTTCCGTCTGTCTGTCTCTCCATTCCACCTTGTCTGTCTCTGTTTCTGTATCCCTCCCTCTCGGTGTGTTTGTGTATATCCACTTGTCTGTTCATTTCTCCGTCTGCCTGTCTGTCTGCTGTTCTCCTCCTCCGCTAATCTCTCCGTCTGGCCACTGCTTCATCCTTCCATTTTTCAGATCCTTCGGTCTCTCACTAGCGCCTCTGTCACATCAGTCGTACCATCTATGTCTGCATGTAGCTCCAAATTTCTCCGAGTCCTCCCGTCTGTCCATTTCTCCATCAGTTCGGCTCTGAGTTCCTTCTATATCAGCTTCCTTCTGTCTCATCACATCTTTCAGTCTGTTCATTCCTCTGTCTTTCTCTCTGTCAGTCCGTCTTTCCGTTCGTCTGTCCGTCTCTTCACTTGTACCTTGTGCACAAGGTGTTGGCGCCTGTCTCTCTGATGGTGATGCCCGGGTGAGAGAGCTTAGCGTCCCTCCAAAGAGGTTCATTTATGGATAGGGAAGTGAAGGTTGAAGGTCAAAGGGGAAAGTAAGGACCGTACTCTGTGTGACATAGGAGCCTTTGTAACATATATTTCTTACCGGTTTGTTTTGTATATTGCGCTTAACCATTCTACAGTATATTATTTGTATAAATTTTAATAGACAAAGTTTGCATTAGTATCAGTCAAGAGGGTATTAAAATGTAATGTGGAGAATCAACAACTGTGGAAAATTGGCGAAACTTCCCTGCGCTGATGTCTTATCGCGGAGATGTATTGTTATAGGTTCTATTTTGTGTGTGTGTGTGTGTGTGTGTGTGTGTGTGTGTGTGTGTGTGTGTGTGTGTGTGTGTGTGTGTATGTGTGTGTGAAAAGTACAACTTGGTCAACTTTGACCCACTTTAGACCAAGCATATGTAAGGGCTGCAAGCCAGGCAGTGCTGAAGTGATTAGATTTTGAGAACAAATGGTCATTGTGAAGCAAAGAGGGCAAGGTAAAATATTGGATCTAGAGGTGGGAGTTGCGTTTTATGGATGAGACTTTTTGTTATAATTATTATAATCTTGCACCCACAAGACTATTATAAGGTATCTAAGGGAAGACTTCTCATGAGACGGTTTTGAGATAAGTTTTGCGCTCAGTGATGTGTGTGACCTGTATCTGGGTGTTTGAAACCACAGTCGTGGGTTCTGGTAGTATTTACTTTCATATGTAACCTTCGTTCTGTTGATGACATGTACGAGTACTCGAACAGACTCAGATGCATACAAACACAGCCTTTATAAAGTGTCTGCCTTTAAATGGATCACGCTCTTTATAGGCGCCTTTCCCTATTAATGCTTAGTCAGTGTGACGAAGGTTTAATTCTGGTTTCATTCTCCCTCCAAGGAGACGGTTCGGTCCTCCAGTAGATTTTATATAGACTGACACCGTTACGTTTACGTCAGCCAGTAGCTAATTAAACACTTGTGGTCAACCAAGCCACAAATATAATCAGATCCCTGGTACTGCACTTGTATACCAGGAACCAAAAGTACACACTGTACTCCAATGGCTACTTTGCATTTTCCGGGCGGCTTTTGCTTGGATTAGACTAGGCTGGGCTCTTGGGGTTAGTTTACATTAAGTTGTTAGCATGATGGGGATTAAGTTTGGTTGGTTAGGTAAGGTTAGGATCGGCTGATAGGTTTGGTCAGGTTAACTTAGGTTAAGATAGGTTAGACTGTTGACGATTAGTCAAGGTAAAGTTATGTTTGGTCAGGTTAGAATGATAAGTTAGATTAAGGTTGGTTAGGCTTGGTTAACTCAGAGAAATAACAGACCTTAGCGGTTGGTCCTGAAATGGCTTACAGTTCGATATGTTACCGGGATATCATTATAGAAAAACAGAGTGCATATTCAGGTGATGTGGAACTAGAATATGAATGGAGTAGATGGGCTGTTGGTGAATGCTGTGAAGATAGCGTATAAGGGCGCTAGGGTTGCAGTGCGTGCATAAAGTGAAATAAGTGAGTTCCTTGATTTTAGTGTTGGACTGAAGCAGGGGTGTGTTACGTCTCCGTGGCTGCTCATTTTGTATGTGGATAAAATTATAAAAGAGATACTAGGTAGGGCAGTGGATGCTGGAGTGTGTCTAATGAGAGAGGGAAGGGCGTGGGAACGTCATGCACTGTTGTTCGTTGATTATACATGTGAATATGAGCTGCAAGGCATGGTGAACGAGTTTGGGAGTGTATGTAGGAAATGGAATATAAAAGTGAATGGAGATAATGCTGTGCTTGAGAGAAATTATGTCAAAACATGAACACTGAAACTGGATGGTGAGGAAATTTTATTCGAGTCCATTCAAATAGTTAGGTAGTATCATGAGTAAGGATGGAAGTTGAGAGGATGAAGTGCTTAAATGGGTTCAGCAGGGTAGAAAAGTTGCTGGCTCATTGAAAGCAGCGATAAGGAACAGGGATGTGAGCATGGAAGTAAAAATGTCGCTGCATGGCAGTATTGTGATCTTCCCTGTAACTTACGGAAGTGAAGCTTGGGCCCTGTTGGAAGGACACAAGTCAAGCGTGAGGGCAGTGTGATTGACCTGTTTGAGAGAAGCGTGTGAGTCACATGAGAGACAGACACATGAGGAAGTAGTGGTGTTGTAGTGTTGATGTGGATGTGATTGTCAAGAGAAACAGTTTGATATGGTTTAGCCATGTGGAGAGAATGGAGAATGAGAGGCTGACTGGAAAAGTGTATGTGAGTGAGTTGAAGGGAGAGAGGAGATGGAGGAGACAAAGGGCGATGTGGAAGGATGTAGTGTAGAGACATACGAGGGAGGGGATGTGAGTTGGAAGGAGGACAGCCAAATGGCAGAGGTTAGAGCGACGTGGAGGTGATTTATTTGTGGCCACCTTTTGCACCATTGAGACATCTGGCAATAGATGTGGATAGATAGATAAGGAGATTGATGTTTTTTTCTGGGAAAAGCGGAGGTAAACATTAAGTGATGACGCTGTTGCTATCTCGTGGGGAAAAACTTCAAATTGCCCGTCACAGATCTTCGTCCGGTGTGAAACCCTGGCAACGACTTCCATTCAACCAAGGATAAATGCAGATAGCTAGCAGATACTATGGCTTACGAGTGTATGTCATTATTGTAAGGCTGTAACGGGAGGGTGTGAATCGATAAAGTCAGTGCCCGAAGCAGCAAGAATGAATGAATTGAGACGCTATGATGGTTGTAAGCGTTATAAGGTAAAATAAGTCACCGAGGGTAAGATGTTCCGAAATCTCCTAAGCCACGAGAATATTGTCGAAATCCAAATGGGAGAGGATGTCGTAGGGGGAGAGGAAGGGAAGGATGGAAGAATGAAAGAAGAAATGTGCATGGAGGTGGAAAGAAATGAATGAATGAATGTAGGAAGGAAGGAAGTAAGGGCAGGAAGGACATAAAGGAAGAGAGAGGCAGGATGGCAGAAAGGAAGGTTGGAAGGATAGAAAAGAAGATAGGAAGGTAGGAAGAAATTAGGAAATGTTGTGAACTGTTGAGTTAGAGACAGGATGAGCGATTGAGAGGGGGGAACATGAAGAGGAAGGAAAGGCAGGCAGGCAGGAAGGAAGGCACGAACGGAGGGAAGGAGGAAGGAAAGGAAATATTGTAGGGTGGCGAGTTAGGAACGGAGAGGGTGAGGTAGGTTAAGGGTTAGGTGTAAAGAATGTTGATACTTGAGAGTGAGAGAGAGTGAGAGAGGAAGGGGGGGGGGGGGCGGAGGCTGGAAGTGTTGAAAAAGGTGTCAGGGGAAATTTATGTTTACATCTTGGCGTGAGGTCGCCAGATGTCAGGGGAAATTTAAGTATTTCAAAAGGAATAATGATATTGTATAACTCGTGTATACAATGTATAGCTATGTGTGCTAAGAATGACTATCGAGTCATTTACTGAGAGAGAATAGACCTGTGAAATCGAGCAGCGATTTCACTTTATGCTGGCTCACTTCGCCACTTCTCTAGAGTCGAGAATTTATAGACTTTCTCAACGGTACGCAGCAGAGACTAGACGCTCTATTGGGCTGCAATATTGTACCGTTGGCCTCTAAGAAAGTTAGTTTCTCCCCTTAACAATCAAAAATGATAATAATAAAGATAACAGGATCTTGGCTGAGCCAAACTCCTAGCTAGCACAACGGATTTAAGGATTAATGCCAAAAGCTGGCCTAAGTACCAGTCGTGATTTAGTACAAAGAGTTGTGCTAACGTGGAGTAGCAAAACTATATTAAATAAGTGGGAAAATTAAACACGACTGTTACATTTAACAAAGCTCAAGAAAAACGAACTGTAAATTTATTAAATACAAGCAAATAAATTTACGTTACATGACTCTAATTCAAATCAAATGAAGGAATGCACTCACTCACTCAGACAAACAGCTAAATATTTCAAAAAAAAACTTAAGCCTAGGAAAACAGGAAAATACTAATCGGTATGGATGAAACAGAGCTGCTGTGATGATCACCGAAGTGGGTGGGAGCTGCGGGACACACGCCAATACAAGCTGAAATCTGAAATCACTAAGAATCACTAAGCCTTGAAAGGCGTGCCGCGTCGCGCCGTGTCTACAGGCAGACTGAGCTCTGGTTTGAATACGTAGTTCGACGAGCGCGGATAGGTGGCGCGATGGGCGCATAACGGTACCGCGCCAAACAGACAATTCAAATTTATGGGACGATGTCACGACTTACTTAACATAACGTTACAATTTAGAAAATTCGTGACAATAGGTTATATGACTTTCCAGAAAGGAGGGAGAGAGTGAGGGGATTTGGGGATTGGCCAAGTGTGGGCCTGAGTCTGACGTTATGGACTCGGCTGGCACTGGAGGGTGACCAGCGGCAGAGGCGATCCTTAATTGTACCACGGTAACGGACTGAGTCGATATGTAGTGATGAGGGCACAGATAACGGAAGTGTGTGTGTGTGTGTGTGTGTGTGTGTGTATGCGCGCGTGTGTGTGTGTGAGAGAGAGAGAGAGAAGTTGGGGGGGACTTGGGAAGTAGACCCTTTTTTTTCACATATTCGTCTTTTGGTCAGTGTGTGGGCTTGGGTAAAGTACTGAATACCACAGAGATCCCACCATGCTCTTGTGCTGCAGGGGCGCGGATGTGAAGTAAGTACAGACCATTTACATCAAGAAACAGAAACACGTCCACTCCGGGATTATATGGGAGAGACAGTATATCGCTTAAGTTCAAGACCCATCCCCTCTCCACCCTTGTAAATTTATGTAGCATCACCCTCTTCACCAAAAGATAAAAAATAAACAGCCTCGCACACTGCACAGTACACCTCAGCAACACCCCTCCTCCTCTACCCAACTTCACTTTACCAACATATACATCAGTAAACAGCCACCACAGCCATCCAAAATCTTCAGCCCAAAACCAGTATTCATGAACTACCGTCAGACATGCACCTCTTAGACAACGATGCGGTCACCGACTTCCTGTGTTTTAATACCAACACAATATTCAATTCACAAGCGATCCACAATGTTCACGTTGCAGTGCAGCTCCCACTCGACAACATGCACGCTTCATACACCACACTATTACAGCACAGACAATTCATCAACGTAATCTCAACAAAATACATCTGGGAACGTCTGGTTAAGTGAGCAGCTCTCTACAGTTTACTAGATTCATATCCAGCAACAAGAACAACACCAACACAATCCCTTCCCCTCACCTCACTTCTTCACCGTCTCACTCTCGCTGCAGTCCCTCCCTGTTACCATAAATACTTCCCTCCCCCTCCACATTTCTCTCCCCATCACCCTTAATAATTGTTTTTGTCCCCTTATTTCTCCTCTGTTATCCTGACCATTTCTCTCTCTTCCCACATTTACATACAAAACTCTGTCTGTCGCTTCATTTCTCTCTTTTTATCCATTCCCCTCACCTCACCCCCTAACTATATCACACTCCAGTTATTTTTTTTCCCTCTTCATTTCTCCCTCCCTCTCTATGTAACCTCACTCTTTCTTCACCAACACAACCATTCCCGTCATCCTCCTCATATTTCACTTTTTGACATTCGGGTTCTTTAAAATTTGTTTTTAGTCTCTCACTCCTAATGTTTTCACAACCCTTCATCTCACACGCTTTACCAACGCCTCTACCCTCTCACTTCCCCTCACATCCCATATTCTTCCCCTCGCGAAGCATCAAGCAGTCCAAAAGCTGCTTAACTCTGCTGTCTCTCCCCTCGCCCTTTATGTTGATATCCTTCCCTCACCCCTGTTTGTTGCGAGGAAGCTTATGTTTACATTCAGCTGAGAAATGAGCGGCCCGACACGACATGGCCCGACCGCGATGGTGTTCATAGGCTAATAACTCTTCTACTTTGTGAAACAGAGGAGAGGAGTAGATACATTCAATAAATTTTGTTTTTAGCTATATTTTTACTCATTAGACCAAAGAAACTCGTTGGAATTCCAGCTTTCCAAAGGGATGTACCAAGGTCTTCAATTGACAAGCTCCACTGTAAAATCGAATTTAAAATAATTTCCTGTTGTAACTTTTCTTGCGTGAATTCTAACATTTAAATATCTGATATTACGTTCATAATTCTACATGAACGTTTTTTCTATGTTTAGGGGGTGAAATAAGCAAAGGTAATCGCCCGATTTCTGGGTTTTATCATTTGATCAATAGCCAAGTGTTTACCAATGCAGTTCGTTGACACGGCAAGTCCGGAACAGAGAACTGAACATTGCTCGTGTGATAAATGCTACGGCGCCTCGCTATAAGTACGTCCAGGGAGAAAACGTGAGAAAGTAAATAATTTGGTTCAGTTATTCTTCTGTTATTTTTCAGCAACCTCACCAGAAATGTTGGGTTTACATCAGGATGAAATTTTGATGATAGGCTTATGTACAAACGCTCGCTCGCTCGTCATGCGCCCACAAAGCACACTTTACTGGTATCCTTTCCTCACACTTGGTTTATATCCTCTCATCACACTGTTTATATCATCTTACACTTTTGTTTATATCATCACCTTACACTTTTTGTTTACATCATCGTACGTTTTTGTTTATATCATCTCTTCACACTTTTTATATTATCTCCTCACTTCTTATATCTTCTCCTCACACTTTTTCTTTATATCATTTCACGCCTTTGTTATCATCTCCTCACACTTTCTGTTTGTAGGCCCTCCTCACACTTTCTGTTATACCGGTATCCTCTGCTCACCATAATACTGTGCTCTTCCCTCACGCTTTTCTTCTCACTTTATTTTCCACTTCCATTCATCTCACTTTGTTTTCCATTTCCTTTTTCTCCCTCACTCACAACCCCGTCTACCCGGGAACATTTTTTTTTCCTTTCACGTTGATTAATCTCTTTAAATACCTAACCTTTCCCATTCCTGTTTTATTTGGATTAACCCTAGACAGTTGTATTCATCTTAGGTGAGACGTCTCCTAACTGTATATCATAAAATATCTCTGTATTTTCCCTTTCTCTTTTGTTTTTCCTTAATTTTCTTTTCTCCAAAGGGACAAAAGGGGTGCTGTGGTTGAACCAGTGTCGCTTACTATAAAGTATGCTTGCACGTAGTCGGCTTGCGCGGGCCGATTACACTTGGTTCACAGACTACACACACATCCAAAGCCACTCCA